>CAUYPK010010359.1:0-16858 GCA_963574355.1 Loris lydekkerianus
TGTATTTAGTGGGCTCTGACCAAACTAGTTGGGCTCCCAATATGTCGGTGTTTTTTCAAAACGTCTAACAAATTTTCACCCCACCCCCCCCCCCCCCCCCCCCCCCCGGGGAAGCCAAGGAGGGCAGGTTGATGAATCAAGGTGGCAGCTCATGGGCCCACTCGGGGAATCCTGTGATAGGAGATCAGATATTTGAAATGAGCATCCAGCATGCCCTAAACCATCCCATATTTGCTAATAAAAGACATTCATCTGGTTAATGTGCTTTTCACAGTCTGTGAGGCATTTAGCTTCTTGTTTATTATTTACCTCACAAATTAAAATACATAAAATTGGTCACTTGGGCTCTTTATTGGCCAGGTTGCAAGGTTATTAAGTGAATTAAATATTATTGCGCTCACCAGTCAAAAGACATAAAATGAAATTTAGTTTTCAGCAGGCTATTTGTTACCCCAGAGCTAATATCTAAACAGTCTAAATTGAAAATGATTTTACACAATCGGCCAATTAATATGTTTATTTTTGCCTTTAACTTTTTGGAAAGGAAAAGAGTGAGGCAAAGATAATTTGCTCGTTGCTGGCCAGGTTGACCCCGAGTTAATCTCATAGAGCTCCGGCCCTGTCACCCACCTGCTGGGTCACATCGTGTCCTTCTCCCTTGGGGAGGCTTCCATGTCCCCAGCCTGTCTCGCCCCAACTTCCCAGCAGAGGGCACAAGTTCCCAGCCCCTGCCCTCACCTCCCTCTATCCTAATCCAGTCACCTCTCCCCCTACCCGCAAGCAGAGAGTGGTTTCACTAGTAAAGAAGGATTCTGTTGTTCCATAACCCACCCTACCTTCTGTTGATGTGGCTTTTTTTGTGTGTGTGCAGGGGGTGAACTGGGAGCCATGGAAAGGACACGAATTCTCCATTCCTTACGTGGAATTGAAAATCCGCCCTCATGGCTACAGCAGTGATCACATGGTGGGCAGGAAGAAGCGGACACTGCAAACAAAGAGGAGGACACTCTGATGGCCCATTTTGAGTAACAATTGCAGGGACACAACCAGCCGGGGCTGGGGGCTGGGCAAGCTTAGGATGGGGTAGGGCATTGGTGCCTGGTGGATGGAAGGTGGAGTGCTCGTAGTGCTGGTTTCTAAGAAGGCTAGATAACCCCCAGACCAAAGCAGGTCCTCCAGCTTTCAATCACCAAGGTGCCTTCTTGTTACCTGCATTTTTTTTACCCACCTTGATTTTTAGGGGGCCTGAAAATCAACAAAATAGTAGTTGCACAGGATGTATGGGAAAGACAGTATGGAAACTGCAGGGGTTTTCAGCTTGTCTTCAGTAACAAATGTATTGGAGTAGGACAAAAATGAATCAACCCCCACTTCACTGATTGGAAATTTCTAGAAACATATGCATACACACTTGAAACTCTGCTAATCCAAATCTTCTCTCTAGGAAGAAGCACCAAAGAGAGGCTCTGATTACCTAGGGTTTGGGACTGAGGGAGGCAACTGGATGTTAGTTACCTCCTTTTCCCACTGGGTTTTGAGGGGGAAAAAGGCACAAATTCCCCCTCTTTCAAATCGCTGGTGTTAGGAAGAATAAAGAGAATAAAAAGGGGCCAGGATGGATTCACATTTAGCTAAGTTCTGACTAGTATCCAGCATGCTGGAAAACGAAGCTCCTATTTTACTGCTATTTTTAAATGCCCTCTTTTGGGTCATTTGCATAATCACTTTCATAGATCTGCATATGTTGTGAATAAATTTTCACTCATTTCAAGTGTAAATAATTTGACTCTCTTGATAATTGGTACCTCCCAAAGTCTCTCTTGTGACCCCCCTTCATCCCTCCCTCCCCAAGGCTCCACTTCTGTGTGACCCCTGGGTTTCCTGAGGCTGCCAGTGCTATGAGTCTGACTGTTGATTGGAGGCTTGGCAAGGTCAGCTCCTTCTTGTTTATTTCCTATCATTTTGGAAGGTATTTTTGCAGTGAAGTCAGTGACCACTGAAGTAACTTAAATTCCTATTCAAGAAAAAAATAATAAACCACTTGATTTTTTAAAAAAAAATTGCCATGTGTTATTTTCCCCACTTAAGTGCACTTGAATTCTAAATTTAACCTAAGTGCAAGTGAAGGTACAATTTGTGCATTATAATGGAATTTGGTTTGCTGCAGTCTCTTCGTGATGGCAAATAATGACGTTTGGAACATAGGAGAAGTGAGTGGGAAGGAAGGCAAATGCCCTAAAAGCCGCACTACCCTCCAGGACCAGAGTGGAGCTTATAGCCTAGGTTTCTCCAGCTTTCAAGCTTGGGGTGAATGCCAAGCCAGGTGTTCAGTCTCCCCTGCTCTTGCCCTCCACCTCTCCCTGGAGATACCTTGAACAGTGCCATGGTAACTGCTCGCTTTGCAGATGGGCAGTCTGAATGAAGTTCAGTTTCATTGCTGGTGCTGATCATTTAAACTGTGTGTGCATGTTGTTCATTCAACAAGAATTATTCAGTGTCTGCTTTGTATCAGGCAGTGTGTTGGGCGCTGGGGAAACAGGTGAGCAAGAGGTGAGCTCATAGAGGTGGAGCAAGACAGACACCATCCTTGTACTAATGGAGCTTGTGTATTGTCATCTTTCATTGATTCCGCAAGTATAGATTAAGCCCGATTAGGTACCAGGTACGATTCAAAGCATTTTTGTTACACCAGTGAACAAAACCTATTATCCCTGCCATTGTGTTTATATTCTCCTGGTGGAGCCTGACAATAAACCACATATAAATGTATAATTTCAAGGAACAATAAGTGCCATAGAAGAAAAATAAAGCAGGATGAAATGAGGTGGTGAACGGTAGTGGACTACAAAACCTTCTCTATGGAGATATCGATAGAAACCTGCCAGACTTCTCTAGTTTTGCTCCAGCTTTGTCAGGGCCTGAGGCTGAGCTGATTTCCTTGTTTGTCTTAAAGGTCTATCTGCACAACTTCCCAGGTCCAAGTCCTCTCCTAGGGTTCCCCTCTGTGTTTTATAACCCTGTTTACAAGTGGAGTACTCACCTTTGTGATTCTAAAACCTTAGGTCCAGTTTTTTTTTTTTTTTTTTTTTTTTTTTAAGAAAAACCCCGTCCAAAGTGGGTCAGATTTCAAGGACTGACCAGAACCAGGGATGGTGGATAATAGGTGGTGCTTCTCAACACAGATTTCTGGGCCCCTCCCTGGACATTCTGGGTCAGTAGGTCAGGGCTGGGTGGGGGCTGCTGCTGAACTGGTGACCACTCCTTGAGTAGCTCTGGCACAAGGGATCACCCAGGGTCTTCTTGCTCTAGATGCATCTATGGTGGCAGCAGACCACAAAGTGTACACTACTATGTTCCCTGACCCCAGGGCTCCTCCACTGCTGGCCAAGAACTGGAGTTTCTTATATTCTTCTGCCTGTAGGACTCATGGTGCTGCAAGGGAGGAGGCAAAGAAAACCTTAGTTGACCCTTCAAAGGTTCTTCTGGGGACAGGGCAGGAAGTCATTTTCAAAAGGTCTTTGTCTGGCTGAGGAAAACATTTCAAGCCTACACTTCTGTGCCTCATTTCACTTTAACGTGAACAGCACAGGCAGCTTCCACAGGTAGCTGAATATGGGCCAGGAATGAGTTTCTGGCTAGATATGCTTTTCAGAGATGGTCAAACGCATCTTTTAGAGCCAGCCTTTAAGGTTTTGAAGCTTACAGGGACAATTTCTACCCTTTAGAACAAACTAAAGCAAATGGAAGCTCTCACAGACCTTATAGGCAATTCAGGTACTAGGACAGAAGCAAAGGCTGATGTCTCAACAACATTTGGTAAATGTTGCTCCCTGTGGGAAACAAGCAAGACAAGGATGGACAAAACATAGCTGCTGCCTCTGAGCAGCTCTCGGGTGGTGGAAGTGAATCGTGATCGTGGATGCACAATGGGGAGAGGGAGTCAACAGGGGCTGGACACCGTGAGCAGAGTGGGGTGACGAATCCTGCCAGGGTGCCAGAGGGAGAAAGTTTCATGAGGATGTGATGTTGGCGAGGATGAGCGGCCAGGGGAGAAATCAGAAGCTTGAAGGGAAGCAGGGCACCTGTGGCAAAGGACACTTGGTGGCACAGATGGGAAAACACGGAGTGTGGCATTTGAAGGAGGAGATGTATTTTCTTGGTGGAGAGCCACCCTGGGCAAAGGGCAGGATTCTCTCTTTGCCATGGCTGTGCTGTGCTTCTCAGCTCTCACCGCTGGTGGACTCAGTGGGAGTTGTTATGTGCACAGGTGTTCATGTCCCCTCTGCAGACCCCACTTCCATGTGTCTCAAGTAAGTCTCCTGCATTTGAACTTCCTAAAGCTCCCAGGGGTTCTGACGCACAGCAGCCAGGGTTGACAACCACCACTTAGACGAAAGCATTTGGATGGTTGGGAACACTGAGAGGTTTTTAAACCTGGGAGTGATGAGGTCAGTCTTGTATTTTGGAAATAGTCTGGTGACAGCAGAGAACAGGGTCAGAGGTGTTAAGGGGAGTTTTGGAGAAAGAATGAAGATTCTCAGACAAAGTAAGGGCTAATGTTGTAGTTTAGGCAAGAAATAATGGCTTTCTTGGCCAGTGGCAGAAATGGTGGGAAGGCGAAATGAGGGCCCAGAGGAAGGGTCATCTGGGAAGAAGAATCAACAGGATTCAAGGAGAGCAGGCAGTGAGGGAGGAGACGGTCCTTTCACTGCAGAGCTGAGAGCTGGTTGTTCCTGATAGCAGTTGCCTCTGGGAATAGGGTCCCAGGATCTATGCTCTTCAAATGAAGATTTAAAACTCCTGTTTTAACTTTGAATTCTTTGGGATTGCATGAAGGAAGCTAGGGAATGATTCAAGGAATTGTGATCAAGGGAAGAAAAGAACCAGGTGTGGAGAACTTTACCTAAAAACAAATAAAAAAGGAACCAGGTGTGGTGTTCGGAAAGCGAGCTGTGGACAGAGAGAAATATGCAAATGACAGGATGACTTGGCAGAAGGAAAAACAAGTACAGACAGCCAGAGGCTCTTGGTGAAATTTAGTCAGTTGCTGGAAAAGGTCCTCAACTAAAAAAATTTCCAAGTCATTACTTTAAGCCCTTTGTGAGCTCAATAGTGAGCTCAATAGGTTTCAGCGGGCAGCCCAGAGCAAGAGGCTGCTACCTGCAGTCTGGCCAGGAGGTGGCAGTGTTGTCCTGTTGGGAGCCTCTGCAGCACCACTTTTTTTTTTTTTTTTTTTTTTTTTGAGACCGAATCTTAACTTGGTCACCCTTGGTAGAGAGCTGTAGTGTCAGAGCTCACAGCAACTTCAAACTCTTCAGATCAAGGAATTCCCTTGCCTCAGTCTCCTGAGTAGCTGAGTAGCTGAGTCCGTCACAATGCCCGCCTATTTTTTTTGAGCGGGGGAAGGGGGTGGGGGTGGGAAATGGTCTCGCTCTAGCTCAGGCTGGTCTTGAACTCGTGAGCTCAGGAGATCCACATGCCTTGGCCTTCCAGTGCAGCACCACTTCGCTCTCTGGTCAGAACAGGTGAAAGGTGTAAGCCGTGGTGCCCAAAGCCGAGGCCACAGCAGAGATACTCAGGTCAGGTTTATTGAAAGGGGAAGGTGACCCGGTAGTGCAAAGGTGGTGTCTGTGCAGGGCTGAGTGGCAGTTATAGGTCCCTTTTATATGGGGTCATATTAAGTGGGCAAATTCCACAGCTTTCCTGGAAAGTTAGGTCCTTTGGGGCCAACTTCTGGTGGTGGGCTACCCAGATTCTTTATTTCTTTGTCTTAGGAGTGGGGGGGTAGGGGAAAGGGTTCATGTGTGGCTGTGTTAGGGCCCCCAACAATAGGTCCCCACTTTGCTTCTTTCTTGGGTAATACTGTTTGCAGAGTCAGCCAGTGAGGTTCACCTTAGCATTCAGCCTGCCTTTGGTGTTTAATATGGCAGTGTCATTGCTGGTCTGATAAACAAAAAATACCTGGGAACTACCTTGAAGACATTACCCAGGGAGAGCAAAACCCTAGCCCCAGACCAGGTGTACAGGGCTGGTGGTGTGGGAAGTGGGGAGGAAGTTGTTAGCCTGATTAAAAGTGACAGGGGTACCCCTGAGAAGGATTTCAGGCAGTTTCTAGCTTGCAAGTGAATTCACTTTCCCAATTCCATCTGTCAATTGGTTGTTTCTGTGAAGGAAATGTTATATAAAGACATTAGGGCCAGGGATGGTGCCTGTGGCTTAAGGAATAGGGCGCCAGCCCCATATACCAGAGGTAGTGGGTTCAAACCCGGCCCTGGTCAAAAAACTGCAAAGAAAGACAAAAAAAAAAAAAAAAAAAAAAAAAAAGGCCAAGGTGGTGCTCATGCCTATATCCAGCACAGAGGCCAAGGAGGGAGGATTGCTTGAGGCCAGGACTTAAAGGCCAGCCTGTACAAGAAGGAGACTCTTGTCTCTACAAAAAATAGAAAAATTAGCCAGGCGTGATGGCAGCGCCTATAGTCCCAGCTACTTGGGAGGCTGAGGCAGGAGGATTGCTGGAGCCCAGGAGTTAGAGATTGCTGTGAGCTATGATGATGCCACTGCACTCTAGTTCAGGTGACAAAGCGAGACCCTATCTGAAAAACAAACAAAAAAACCATTCTCAGGTTAGCCCACAAAACTCTATTTATTTCCTAACCACACAAGTCTTCTCATTAGAGCAAGATCACACCCTATTGTAATTGTGTGTTTCCTTGAACTTCTAGTGCTCCACCTCTGTTCTTCCTCCATTAGACTTAGGCTTTATGAACCTAGAATTATAACTGTATTATTTACTGTTATATCTTCTAATATCTAGCCTGGAGCCTGAAAGATGAATCTCAGTAGTCTTATAATGACAAAAGTAGAGTATTGCAGTATCGTAATTTAAATAAAAAGGAAAAACAAAATGGAACAGAAAGACTTCTTTATTTTGGTGAGTAAAGAGAATTAGGTTTATACTAATTAGAGAAGGATAAGAAGGTAGATGGTGCTTGCAGTGGAACATCTGAAGGAGATATTTGGTGTGAAAGGCTTCTGGGCAGACCCTTGACTGAATTCACCAAGTTTCTGACTCAAAGGAAACTTGACTCCTACAAGTTCAATAGTCTCTGAGGAGGCAAAGTCAGCAGATCAACCTGGGCTACGGTGCCCCAGTGTACAGAAGGAGCACTGGGACAGTCTGAAGACTTTGGTTTCCAGTCCAGATTTGGGTAAGTTGGCTAACTTTCTCTGGACCCCGTATCTTCTTTTGTAAAGTGGGAATCAAATGAGATAGCGAAAGTGCTCTTTACATATTATAAGGGATTCTGGAATGCTAAGATAACAGGATTGGATCTCCAGTCTTCACTATTTCATTCAAAACATTTTCATTTTCTTTCTTTTTCCTTGATAGAGGTGTATCTCTAGCCATCCCAAAGATATATTTGCTATGATAGCCACTGACATGATTATTATGGGTCACAAATAGAAGGAAAAGAAAGAGAAGAGTGAGAAAGAAAGGTTAGTAAAAGTCAAGAAGGATCGGTGTGCATTTCAGACAGGGTTTCCCTGGAGATGATATTGATTGAGCCGTAGGCGGTGTAGGCAGCGGAAGACGGGAGCAGGTGATGCATGGACTGTGCCCCAGCCCTCCACGGCACCATTTCCTAAACGGTGTTCCCTTTCCTCCCAATGTGTTAAGAGAAAAAGAAGTTTAATGGTCAAATAAGTTTGTGAAAACTCTAAGCTACGTGGAGTTACGTAAAATTTTTTTATTATAGGACCTGTTGGAATCTTTTGTGTGACACATGCATTGAAGGTCTCAAGGGGGTAAAATGGGGAAGGTATAGATATAGTATACAGAGTTTTTCAAACTTATGTGACTATACAATATCTTTTGTTGTTTTGGACATGTAGATAATATTTCTCAAGGTGTGGTTCCAGGACCACTTGCATACCTAGAATGCTTCATAGTGGAGCAGGTTGCCTGGCATTACCCCAGAATTAATAACCAGCCAGAAGGGCAGGGAGGGACTGGGAATCTGCATTTTTAAGAAACGCCCTAGTGGTTAATTTTTTTTCCATTTGACACATTTAGCATATAGTATGTGCCAGGCTCCATGGTAGATATTAGAAGATACAGGGTTGAATAATACAGTTATAATTCTAGCTTCATAAAGCCTAATTATAATGGGGAAATAATAGGGGTGGAGTTCTAGGAGTGCAAGAAACACACTATTACAATAGGGTATGATCTTACTGTGATGGGGAAGACCTGTGGTTAGGGGAAGATCTACTGTAGGCAGTGATGGTAAGTGAAGAACATTTCAACAAAAATGTTAGAAATCCCCCATATAGGATCAAATGACAGATCTATTTTTAGATCTCTAAGTATTTTTTTTAGATCTCTAAGTATTCTCCAAACATCCTTCCAGAAGGGATGTATTAGTGTGCATTCCCACCAGCAGTGACCTGCCATTCGATCCTATAATTCCTTTACTAGGTTTATACCCAGAAGACCAAAAATCATAATATAACAAAGATATCTGTACCAGAATGTTTATTGCACCCTAATTCATAATTGCTAAGTCATGGAAGAAGCCCAAGTGCCCAGCGACCCACGAATAGACTAGCAAATTGTGGTACATGTATACCATGGAATATTATGCAGCCTTAAAGAAAGATGGAGACTTTACTTCTTTCATGTTTGCACGGATGGAGCTGGAACATATTCTTCTTAGCAAAGTATCTCAGGAATGGAAGAAAAAGTATCCAATGTACTCAGCCCCACTATGAAGCTAAATTATAGCTTTCATATGAAGTCTATAACCCAACTATACCACAAGAATATGGGGAAAGGCCAAGGGAGGGGAAGGAAGGGGGGAGGTTAGGGTGGAGGGAGGTGATGGGTGGGGCCACACCTACGGTGCATCTTAGAATGGGTACAGGCGAAACTTACTAAATGCAGAATACAAATGTCTACGTACAATGACTAAGAAAATGCCATGAAGGCTACGTTGAACAGTTTGATGAGAATATTTCAGTTTGTATATGAAACCAGCACATTGTACCCCTTGATTGCACTCTTGTACACAGCTATGATTTAACAATAAAAAATAGAAATCCCCCATATATCAAATAAGTATGATATACCAGACCCTGAAAGATTTGTGAATGTCACACAAAAGCTGGTGCTTCTTTTGCATACTATATTTATTCTGAGAACAAGTGAACTAGCTGGATTGATGTTCTAAGGGAAACACCTGTAAGGTGGAAAAGACGTTGCTTCAGACTCTCTCTTGACTTGGCCACCAGGTGGCAATGTCACGCCAGCGTGGCTTGGTTGTGGGTGGAGGTAAGGCAGATGATTAAGCCACCTTGCCTGTTGCAGACTGCAATATTTGGAGACCTTAATTCAGGGAGTATCAGTAATCCTGCAGGTTAGTGCAGTGTGTGGTGAAATTAGGGAACATAATACACCAAGGGAAATAGAAAATGCAAATTATTTTCCATCTCTAGCTCATGTGACCTGTTTGCATCATTTGACTCTATAGCCTTGTTTTCTTCTTGAAAGTTTCTTCTCCTTTGATTCCCAGGACACAACTCTCTCATGATTTTCCTTCTACCCTTAATAAGACCTACCATTTGTCAGGTACTTATAAGCCAGGATTTATATGCATTATCTCATTTAATCCTCTCCTTCCTATGAAGTAGGCACTCTCATTAGCTCTACTTTACAGGTAACTCTTTACAGATAGGTTAAGTCATGGGCCTAAATTACATAACTAGTGGGAGCTGGCGTTAATATCAGGATCAGGACAGCTGTAGTCCTGAGTCCCAGCCCACTGCGCTTACAACCTCCAGAGAGCTCGGATGGTTTCTGAATGGTTCCCATCAGGCTGCACCCTGCATCACTGCTCCAGGGTGCTTTTCCACCTTGTAAACCATGCAAATGGTATACTTATTTCTTAATTTCTTCCCATGTAAGTCTCTCTACAGCTTCTGGGTGATCTCTCTCAGCCTGTCCTGAGCTCAGCTTCCCTCTAAGGAAGCAATGACCATACCATATTGTAATGGTCTGTTTGCTTGTCTGTTCCCTCAACCAGGCTCTGAGCCCCTCCAGGAAAACTTAGTTTCTCTGTCACCTAGTGTGCTAGGCACATAGTAAACATTCAAAAATGTGAATGGAATAAGTAACTTCAAAGGGAGGCCAGATGGACACGTGCATGGCCACTCCTGAGTGAAGTATACTGTGTGGCGTTGCCCATCTGAGTATTTAAAGACATCCCTCGGAACCTGTGATAGAGAAACCTAGTTGGAGGGATTCTTTTGTAATCCTGTGATTTTAAAGTTGGGAACAGTACAAAGGTCAAGTAACAAGGTGCCAGTGCCGAGGGCTCTGGGGGGTTAAGAATGCTGATGGCATGATGGCATTGTTCAGATCCATATTCATACCCCAAGGTCAGGGCTGAGCCCGGAGGGAGGGGCTGATGGTGCAGCGGCTGCTTCTCCCCTCCCTCCCCCACCAGTTTCTGGGCAGCAAACAGTTCTTCCTCTGCACTAGAAAGTTGTGGGATGTCTTGGAGGGATGAACAGGGAGCTGAATGAAGGTTCTCTGTTCTCTAGTTGTCGTGATATGTGGTGATTCCTGTGGAAGGGAGCCTAAGAAATAGCCTGTCATAGGGCCCAGGGGGAGCCAGTGCCATAGGCCTTCCTTCCTACGCCCTCTGTGGAAGGCTCGGTGTCTGCCCAGGTGTTTGCTTCCCTGTCAAACTTACAGACCTGGGGCTGTCCAGGATAGAAGCGACTAGGCACATACAGCCATGGAGCACTTAAAACAAGGCTGGCATAACTGAACTAGTGGACTTTTAATTTTGTTTAATTTTAATGAATTTAAGTAGCCGCATATGCCTAATGGTACCATATTGCCAGTGCAGCTCCAGACAATTTCCATCATTCCTGGGTCTCCCCAACAGCACTGTTCTAGACGGTCTCTGCTTTAATGGCAAGCTTAGCATCACTGAGAGAGGAGTCAGGAGCATCTGAATTATTTCATGTCATACCCAATGTGGACCTCTGGCCGACTTGAAAAAGAGATACACATTCCCACGTGCATGCACATAAATACACGTACAAATCCATCCCGTGTGGCTACTAAAGAGGTTTCTGTCCCTTCTCTTCCCAACTTGGGATTTAACTCAGAGGTCTATTTTTACTTCAGTTTTTGCTATTTCTCCCTTTTCCTTTAAGAAGATGTTGTTCGACCTCATTGAAGGGAAAGTTCTGTAAGTGTTGCCAGGGAACATCAGTGTATCTTTTCTACATCTGGCACCTCTGAGGACTCCGGACTCTGAGGCCTAAGACTGTCTGTTTTGCAAATGCAGGTGAGACAGTCACATTCCTGCCCCTCCAACCTTTGATTCCACCAGGGAAGGAAATGACTGGGGAAGGCCCGGTCTTTGCCTGCATCCATCATTTCTGAGTGACGTCTGAGCTGGGGTAATACCTAATGTTTAGAAAATAACTTGTCTGGGGCAGTGCCTGTGGCTCAAAGGAGTAGGGCGCTGGCCCCATATACCGGAGGTGGTGGTTCAAACCCAGCCAAAAAAAAAAAGAAAGAAAAGAAAAGAAAAGAACTATCTGACTCCAGCAAGTAAGGAGACCAGACATAACTTTTATTTTTCAAAGTATTTTATTTAAATAAGTTTTTCTTATGTGTGTATTTGTATTTTACAGAAAAAAAAAAAAATACTGACAAATACTATACAGCTTGGGCCATTGATAATCTTGAAAAGGTTACCACCTTTTCTCTACATCTTCCCTCCTCCCTCCCCCCATGAAATAAAAAAATGTGAATCCATTGAGCAATGGAGGCAGGACCTCCTCTGAGCGCCCACTGAGTCTGGCTAAAGCTGTTCAGAAGTCCAGGCCTAGGGCATCGCCTCCCCAAGCTTGTGCTGGTCTAGGAAGTCTCTTCTTTAAGAAAAACCTCCCCAGTTAAGTAGGCTCCCGTCCTGAGGTCCCGCTGGTTGCTAGTGGTGGTTCTGGGACAGAAGCTGGGAAGGAGTAAAAATGGAGAAGGATAAAGGGATGGGGCTGCAGTGGTACAGGGACAAGAGGTAATATGAGAAACATAAAACATGGAAAGACAAGAATAAAGTGGGAAAAAGAGAGTGGCACCACCAATGGGCTCAATCTCCTTTCATTCAACAAACATTTGAGGACCTACTGTGTGCCTGGCACTGTTCCAGGTGCTCCCGTAAAAGTGGTCAGGGGAGGCTGGGCTGGGGAACAGGTAAGCCCCATTCAGGGTTTGGGTCTTCTGGGTCTGAGGCAATGAAGCAGCAGAGAAGTGGGTCTCTGGGGGGTTGTGCCTGGAGCTAGAGCAAGTCTACTTCCTTAGGAGACAGCAGAAGTGCTGTACCTGGACACAGGATTCGTGGTGACAGTGACGACTGATTGCTGTCTTAATTCAAAGGGGCAAACAGTTGTCATGGAAACGATGTTACTTGTGTGGTCCCCGATCCTGCTGATTCACTCTCCTAGAACATATGTGACACCCCCCCACTCAACTGTCAGCCTGCATGTCTCCCCATGTCATCTAGTTTAGGGGGGCTGAGAGGTGGAGACAGGAAAGGTGGCTCATCCTGGTGGGAAGCAGGAGACATGCTGGCGTGCCTAGTCCTAGTGTGATGTGAAGGGGAATTGTATCACATCGCATCCTTTGTGTGCCAAGGGAATAGAGAATCAGGGAGTTACAGGGGCTGGTAAGAGGGGGCCTGAGGGCCCAGGCAGTTTATGGTCACCTACGGTGAATATGACTGGGTTTCTAAAATAGATGCAGGACTGAATTACAGTTCACAGGGTTACCTGTCAGACAACCCTGGTGTAGGAGTCACGGCTAGATGCCCGCCCTTCTCGGAGCTGGAGTACACCCGGAGGGCATGTGAATACCAGGTGAGCCCATCTTTCCATTCACACACTCTTATAAAATTTTGGTTCTTAATACTATAAATATAGTAGTTGAGCTACATTATTAGACAGTGATTCTGCCACTGTTTAGAACAGCTTCCTGGGAAAATATTTCAGGAGCACTCCCCAGAAAATTTGCAAATGAACTTCCAGAGCACAACCTGATCCCAAGTTGAGAATTGTCCATCTCTGTAGTATGGTTGTAATACATCAAAATGCCAATTAGTTCATCCTACAAATGGGTTAACTCCACCTTCCAACCTCAGCTCAGTGGAGAGAAGCTCTTCTCAACTTCAGATCTTGTTTACACGTCCTCAAGTACCCTCCCTAGGGCTCATGTGTCACCTTGACCATCCGTCCTACATGCGTTCTCTGGCAGGATTCAACCTAGTTTCACCCATTGCAGCAATTAGAGGGTTTAGAAGAGAAGGTCACTTGGGGAGAATTGGTGAGGTATTATGAGTTTACCCTTAATGTCATCACATTTCCAACAGCAACCACAGATAGTTAGGAGTACCTACTGTGTGCAAGGCACTTGCCTGAGCTTCAAGGTAAATATTAATGAACCTCATCATAGCTTCATCCTATTTTCATTTAAACTCAGTTACTTCTGCGTCCCACCCGTAACATACCATGCACCCATTATAGCCTTATGAAATCGTATCCAGCATGCCTCTGTGAGACTGTACCGGTGATTGTCTTAATCCCTTCCCTGCTGGAAACCTTTGGTTACATAGGAGATACCCAGCTCATGTGTAGCATCCCCTAATCTTTTCCATCTGTAAAACATGCACTGCACAGGTAAACCATTGCTGTCCACCACCGTGAATGAGTGGGTTTCTATAGCTTTCTAGCAGTCACTACCAAGATCTATTTGTTTTTGCTTGGAGAAATCCACAGTGGTGACCGGTTCTGGGGGAAGCATCTCAAAGAGGGGTCTTAGACCACATTAAACACGGATCAGTGGTAATGAGGACTTTGTCATGAGTTATGAGAAAAGAGGTTTTGATGAATTTTGATCCATCACACTTGAAATGTTTTAGCATAAGTGAGAGGCCAGAAGCAACAGGTGTGTCTGTATCAACATACACAGGATGGGGCTGTACCAGCTTGCTGGAATGTCCAATTATGAGTATTTCCAGGAAGAGGTTATGTAGAGATTGACATAGGAAAGCACACATCTGGAACCTGAGTGGTGTATGGAATAGATAGTGCATGGGGCCTTGTCAGGTTCTATAATTGTACATATATATGCTTGAATCCAGCCAGGCTTTCCATGTGATATTTTTGCAACTGTAGATGATATGCTTCTTGCACAAAGTACACATCCAATGACCATTTGATGAACAGAATATACTTGCCCATGTACTTTTTGCCTGATTTTGTATGTGTGTATGTGTGTGTGGGATGTATGTGAGTGGTGTGCATATGACGATGCCTGGATAAATGCTCTTTGTGCTTTTGCATTTATGGACTATGCCAGAGATAAGTGGAAGGCACGCCTGGGTCTGCAGTGAAGAGCTGCTACTGGACACATAGCTGCCAAGACAGTGCCCAAGAACTGTCCATCCATGTGCTCCCTGGGAGTGCCCCTCAACTAGGACACTGAGTCTGAGATTTGTTCCTCGGTTGAGCAGTTACTCTCACTTCAGGGGTTCCTGTTTCTTCATCTGTGTGTTGTTGGAAGAGACTTCGCCCCGGAGAGGGGACACCTCTGCCTCCTGCCTAACTAGACAGGCAGTGATGGCCTCTTTTCCATCTGGAGAAGCTTGGGCTGAGCAGAGATCCAGAGGTCTTCTTCGGCCTTCTTCTTCTTCTTCCTCTTGTTTCTCTCTGGCTGTTGGCCACTCTTGCCCTGTCGGCTCCAGCAGCAATGGCAGCAGATGAAGAGGAGTGTGATAATCACCAAGAGTGGCAGCCCCAGGATGATCCCCAGGCAGATGGTGTTGAATATGCCCTCTTGGTGTTTGGTTGAGATGGTATCCCAAATAGCACTCAAGAAGGAGCTGATTCTCTCCATGGTGCTTGGCAGGATGGGGGCCAGAAAACCCTTCCAGTTCACTACCAAGTTCTGGGCTCAGAAGGATGCAGGCTTGACCGCTTGTAATTTATTCCTCTTCCAGCTTTGGGTTTGGGCATGCCACCGATGGCACCTGAAGAGATTGAAAGAGATAATTCAAGAGAAATGCAGAGGGAATGGTCTACATTTTTAATAGCATCATAGATTTTAGGCTTAGGAAAGGGGAAAGAATTGAAGATTTCCAGAGTTCACTAAAATTGTACTGAGACTCAATAAACAAGATAAATACACATGTTAGGTCAATAAGCATCAACAAATTCTTGTTATGTACACACATTATATTGACTTAGGATATAAAAATTAATAGTGTTTCAGGTCTGGCATGTAGAAGGTGCTCATTGATTACTGGATAAATGAATCAAAGTGTGTGCTCCATATTCTGGTCAGGGTTGGCTCCCCTGACCCTTGACAACAGCAGTTCTCAATCTTTTTTTCACTGCAGCTGGCTGGACAGATGTTGAACACACACTCCCCACAGGACAGTTTTGTACGTCACCTTCCAGTAACCTTTTCAGTGCTTGTTACAGCTGAAGCACAGATGGAATGTCTGCATCTCACTGCCTGTGCTAGGAGACGTGGGTCTCGTCCAGGCAAAGTGCTGAGTCCTCACCCTGGCTCAGTCCTGGCACTGTCCCTTATGCTCCTTTCCCTGTTTCATGCCTGCACCCCTCCTTACGTCCCACTCCTGTGCCTGTGGTGTCTGCTCCTCCTGAGGCTGGGAGAACCAAGGGTGACTCCTCGCTGGATGTGCTTTCTACCTGCCTCTCCCTCACTGCCCTTGCCTCTGCTTTCCATCCCTCAACCAAGTATTCCCAAGTCCCTGCCTATTCCCTTTCTTCTCTGTGGGGAAGGAGACTTGCAGGCTGCTTAGCGATGTGTTTGGAAGCCAGGCTGGGGTCCTCTGCTGCCTTCGAGCTCCCGGCCTGAGTCCAGAGCACAGAGAGGACCATTCTCCTGGTTGCTTGTGCAGAGTGGCCCTCTTCCTTTGTATTCCTCCACCTCTCCAGGTGCATCACAGGGCTTAGCTCTCAAGTATCAGATCTTACAAGCTCTCTTCAGTTCCAGAATTACTGGTGCTTGTGTCTAAACAAGATTTCAAGGACAGAAATGTTTCAAAGAAAGTTAAGAGACCTCTGGTATAATATATTGCCCCAAACCCAAATACCAAGGAGTCATTGGTTTTTCAGGGTGGAGACTTTAGAGATCATCCTAACTAACACTCACTAAAGATGAAGACTCTGAGATCCAGAGTGGTGAGGTGACATATCTGAGGCCACACAGAGCTGCCATGAACACCCTTTACCTCTGGATAATGGGTACAGCACTTTCCAAAGGTTGCCAGGCAAGTGGAGTAACTAAGGATGATAATGATGTTCCTTTATATTTGTATTTAACTAGACACTTTTCTACTCACCTTCAGGTGCATTTTGCCTTTTTTAAAATTATTAAATCATAGCTGTGTACATTAATGAGATCATGGGGCACCATACACTGGTTTTATAGACTGTTTGACACATTTTCATCACACTGGTTAACATAGACTCCCTGGCATTTTCTTAGTTGTTGTGTTAAGACATTTATATTCTACGTTTACTAAGTTTCACATGTAAGATGCACCGCAGGTATAATCCCACCAATCACCCTCCCTCTGCCCATCCTCCCCCCTCTCTCCCCGTTCTCTCCCCCTTCCCCCTATTCTTAGGTTGTAACTGGGTTATAGCTTTCATGTGAAAGCCATAAATTAGTTTCATAGTAGGGCTAAGTACATTGGATACTTTTTCTTCCATTCTTGAGATACTTTACTAAGAAGAATATGTTCCAGCTCCATCC
>CAUYPK010010360.1:0-62929 GCA_963574355.1 Loris lydekkerianus
ATTAAATCATAGCTGTGTACATTAATACGATCATGGGGCACCATACCCTGGTTTTATGGACTGTTTGACACATTTTCATCACACTGGTTAACATAGCCTTCCTGGCATTTTCTTAGTTATTGTGCTAAGGCATTTATATTCTACATTTACTAAGTTTCACATGTACCTTTATAAGATGCACCGCAGGTGTAATCCCACCAACACCCTCCCTCTTCCCCTCTGCCCATCCTCCCCCCTCCCTCCCCTCCCTCTCTCCCTTCCTGATTTTTTTAGGTGATAACTGAGTTATAGCTTTCATGTGAAAGCCATAAATTAGTTTCATAGTAGGACTAAGTACATTGGATACTTTTTCTTCCATTCTTGAGATACTTTGTTAACAAGAACCCGTTCCAGCTCCATCCATGTAAACATGAAAGAGGTAAAGTCTTCATCTTTCTTTAAGGCTGCATAATATTCCACAGTGTACATATGCCACAATTTATTAATCCATTCGTGGATCAATGGGCACTTGGGCTTTTTCCATGACTTAGCAATTATGAATTGGGCTGCAATAAACATTCTGGTACAAATATCCTCATTATAATGTGATTTTTGGTCTTCTGGGTATATATCTAGTAGAGAAATTATAGGATTGAGTGGCAGATCTATTTTTAGATCTCTGAGTGTTCTCCAAACATCTTTCCAAAGATGGCTGTTTGTGGATGGTTTCATATGTGGGTTTTCTGTTTTGTTCCATTGGTCTATGTCTCTATTTTTGTGCCAATTTAGTTACCATAGCCTTGTAGTATAGTTTGAAGTCTGGTTTCCTAATTTGTCCCTTTTGTTTAAGATTGCTTTGGCTATTAAGGATCTTTTCAAGTTCCACACAAAGCATAGAATTATTTTTCCTAGATCCATGAAATATGACATTGGTGTTTTGATGGGGGATTGCATTGAATCTATAAATCACTTTGGGTTGTATGGATATTTTAACAAGGTTGATTCTACCAATCCACGAGCATGATGTGTTTTTCCACTTGATTGTATTATAGCATCTGTAATTTCTTTCCTTAGAGTTTTGTAGTTCCCTTTGTAGAGATCTTTAACCTCCTTGGTTAAGTATATTCCTAGGTACTTTATTTGCTTTGTGGAAATTGTGAATGGTATTGAGTCTTTGATTTGACTTTCAACTTGACTGTTACTGTGTATATGAATGCTACTGAGTTGTGTATATTGATTTTATAACCTAAGACTTCGCTGAATTTATGCATCAGTTCCAGGAGTCTCTTGGTGGAATCTTTGAGGTTTTCTAGGTATAAGAGCATACTGTGTGTAAAAAGCAATAGTTTGACCTCTTCTTTCCTCATTTGGATGTATTTAATTTCTTTCTCTTGTCTGATTGCTCAGTTTAGTACTTCTATCACTGAGGTTGGACAGTTAAGTTCTAAGTTCTATCCTAGAAAAAGTGCTACGTATCCCATTGCTGAATATCACTGTGCTTACTTTGAAGTACTCCTCTTGGGAAGCTCCATACGCCAGTGCCTATTCCACCTTTCAGTGCACTTTTTCTAGGATGAGTTCATTAACTTAATTGTCAGATCTCATACAAAGATACTTCTGATGGCCTTTCCATAAAGCAAATTCCAAGATTACTTTGAAGGGTGGACTAGGCATTGGTTTGGGCACAATACTTCCCAAGAGAAGTATTTAGAAAGTGATCTTAATGATGTTCAGTAATGAGATAAATAGCACTTTTTCTAGGATGAGTTCTTGAACTTGAATGTCCAACCTCATATGTTGAATAAAAGTGGTGACAGTGGGCATCCTTGTCTTGTTCCAGTTCTTGGTGGGAATGCTTTCTACTTTTCCCCTTTCAGTATGGTATTGACTATGGATTTATCATGTATGGTTTTTATAATTTTGAGATATGTTTCTTCCGTACCTAGTTTCTTGAGAGTATTTATCATGAAAGGGTACTGAACTTTGTTAAATGCTTTTTCTACATCTATTGAGATGATCATAAGATCTTTGTTTTTGCTTCTGTTTATGTGGTAAATGACTTTTACTGATTTACATATGTGGATGAAGCCCACTTGGTCATGTTGGATTATTTTTTAAATTTACTATTGAATTCAGTTTGCTAATAATTTGTTGAGGATTTTTGCATCTGTATTTATAAAGTATATTGCTTTCTGGTGTTCTTTTTTTGTTGTTGTGTCTTTTTCTGGCTTTGGTATCCAGGTGATACTGGCTTCATAGAATGAGTTGGAAAGGATCCCATCCTTCTCAAGGTTATGGAGTAATTTTTGCAAAATGGTTAACAACTCTTCTTTGTAGGTCTGGTGAAATTTGACTGTGAATACATATGATCCAGCGCTTTTTTTCATTGGTAGATATTTTTTATTACTGCTTCAAAATCATTGCTTATTATTGGTCAATCCAGGAGTTCCATTTCTTCCGGATTGAGTCTTAAAAGATTGTGTGTTTCCAGAAATTTGTCCACTTCCACTATGTTTTTGAGTTTATGAAATTTTCATAGAATCCACAGGTGATATTTTGTGTTTCTGTGGTATCAGTTGTAATTGAGCTTATCTATTCTTTCTTTCTTTCTTTTTTTTTTTTTTTTTTTTTGAGACAGAGTCTCACTATGTCACCCTGCATGGAGTGCCGTAGCGTCACAGCTTACAGCAACCTCCAACCCTTGAGCTTAAGTGAGTCGCTTGCCTCAGCCTCCCAAGTAGCTGGGACTACAGGCGCCTGCCACAACGCCTGGCTATTTTTTGTTGCAGTTGTCATTGTTGTTTAGCTGGCCCAGGCTGGGTTCAAACCCGTCACCCTTGGTGTATGTGGCTGGCACCGTAATCACTGTGCTATGGGCGCTGAGCCATATAGCTGTATCCTCTTTGTCATTCATTTTGAGGAATCTTTTATTTTCTATCTTAATTTCATTATTGATCCAATGATCATTCACCAGCAAGTTGCTTAATTTCCATGACTTGGTTTAGAATTGGGTGTTTCTCTTAGAGTTGATTTCTAGTTTTATTCCATCTACACATGGTATGATTTCAGTTTTTTTTTTCATTTGTTGCATCATGTTTTGTGGCCTAAAATATGATCAATCTTAGAGAATGTTTCATGTGCTGATGAGTAGAATGTATATTCAGTAATTTGGGGGTAACATGTTTTATAACTATCTGTTAGGCCTAATTTTTCGATGGTTCTATTTAAGTCCAGTGTTTCTTTATTTTCTGTTTGGATGATCTGTCCAGTTCTGACAGAGAGTGTGGAAGTCCCTGGAAATTACAGTGTTGCTGTTTATCTTTCTACTTAGATGTATTATGGTTTGTTTTATGAATCTGGGTGCTCCTGTGTTTGATACATAAGTAGTTAGGGTTTTATGTCTTCTTGTTGAATTGTTCTCTTTATTATATAATGACCTTGTCTTTCTTTACTGTTGTTGATTTAAAGTCAATTTTATCTGATATAAGAATGGCTATACCTGCTTTCTTTACCTGGGTTCCATTTGCAGGAAGTATTTTCTTCTATCCCTTATCCTTAAGGCTGTAAGAATCCTTGTGAGTTAGATGTGTTTCCTGGAGGCAGCAGATACTTAGCTTATGTTTTTTTATTTTTTTATCCATTCAGCCAGTCCATGTCTCTTGAGGAGAGAATTCAAACCATTTACATTAATTGATAGAATTGATATGTGGGATAGTATTCTGTTCATTCTATTGGTTAATACCTTATTGCTTTGTTTTATTTCTTATACTCTTGCTTTATATGAGCTGTAAGCTTTAGAGTGGTTTTACGTTGGAGGGTGGCCATTGTACTGATCCATGTATAATACACAGTTCTGAGTATTTCCTATCGGGCAAGTTTGGTCTTAACAAATTCCCTCAGTGTTTGCTTATCTGGAAAAGTCTTGGTGGAACTTGGTTTTGCAAGACACAAAATTCTAGGTTGGTAATTGTTCTGTTTAAGAAGACTGAAGATAGGGCCCAAGTCCCTTCTGGCTTGTATGGTGCTCAGTTGAGAAGTCTGCAGTTAACCTGATGAGTTTTCCTTTGTAAGTCTCTTGATGTTTTTGCTTAACATCTTGCAGGAATTCCTCCTTCATGTTGCCTTTGGTCAGTCTGATGACCATGTGTCTCAATGGTTGACTCTTTGCAATGGATCTCCCAGATGTTTGTTGAGCTTCTTATACCTGGATGTGTAAATCTCTCACAAAACCAAGGAAGTTTTCCTCAATTATTCCCCTAAATAAGTTTTCCAGCCATTGTGCCTTTTCTCTGGGATGCCTGTGATTCTTAGATTTGGACATTTTACATAATCCCATATTTCTTATAAACTTTGTTCATTCCTTTTAATTCTCTCTTCATTACTTTTAGCTGACTGATTGAATTTAAAGGAGTTATCTTCAAGCTCTGAAATTCGTTCTTCTGCCTGATCTAATCTATTCTTAAAACTTTCCCCTGTGTTTTGTATTTCTTAAAATGAGTTTTTCATTTCCAGAGGTTGTGTTTTTATTCTTTAACGTATTTATTTCCTTAGTGAATTTTCCATTCATTTCCTGAAAGGTGTCTCTGGTTTCTTTGAGTTGGTTTTCCATTTTCTCTTGGATTTCATTGTGCTTTCCTATTTGGAATTCTTTATCTGTCGTTTCAATATTTTCATTTTGATTACTATCCATTGCTAGAAAACTGGTGTTTCCTTTTGGGAGTTACCTTTTGCTCTGATTTTCCATACATCCAGAGTTCTCATGCTGATTCCTTCTCGTCTGGCTTTAGCTGTTGCTTCTTAATTTTGGATTTTCTTTTGTTTAGATGGGGCTCCCCTGCATCTTCACTCATACGGTATTGTTTGTAGCATATGTTGGTTAAGAACCTTTGGCTTTGTTTGTGAGTGCTTTGATGGCATTCTAGGTTCTGGACAGATGTTGTTATGGATATCCTTAGTGTGGTATTTTTCTCAATTGCTAGTTATTTGTAGGCTGTAGCAGTGGTGAGCTATGAGTGTGGGTAGATACACTGTCTCTCTTTGATGAAAGAGGATGGAGGCTTTGAAATCTTCTTTCTCCAGCCCTGTGGTCTTCTTAGCCTGAGATACACCTTTAGGTACCTATTACAAAACACCTTTGGAAGTGTCATGTTACATGTTAGATTGGGACTGGACTCTGAAGCCAGATTTTCACAGTGTACATTTTTCCATATGCAAAAGAAAATGGAATTGAATTCCAAATTATACTTAGAATTGAATCAGGCAAGTAAGATTCTTCCCAGGTAAACTGGATAATCATGTTATTTCAAGTCCATTTGAAGGACTTTCTTTTGAACATGTTGCCTCATGGAACAGTTCTCTATACACAATGCGTTGGTCTATATTCCAAGAACCAAAATCTTGTGGTCTCAGTCCTATTTGTATTTGGGGTCCTGTCCTGTTGCCCAGTTCACTTTTATTGCTTTTATAAACACAGCTTTAGAATTATATCTCACTGTTATTTTGAGAGGAAAGCTGAACAGTTGCTGTCTGGTTGTGGCAGCCTCCCTACTAGTTCTGACCGTCATGACGAGCTCAGTGCTGAGGTTCAGTGCATTCCTGTATAATATGTCGTATGGAAAGAGAAGGAACAGCGTGTGTCCTCCAAGATTGGCTTACACCCTGCATCACTTAGGCATGTATATTTGTAGTTATTTGCAGTGTTGTTGCTATCCATTACCTAATAACTAATATACTTTCTTCCACTTCTCTTTGAGATATGTTATTAACTTCTCAGATCTGTCCTGCTGCCCCTGATTTAGTCTGTACACAGGGGGAAGAAATCCTGTTTCTTACCAAAAATTGCAAAGCAATTTGATCCAGTTTCTTTTGTTGAAACGCTGAGTTAATTATATTTAACCATGGATGATAGTAAAGTTGCACTGATAGCATTTTTTAATCAATGGGAAATGTTTAGCTTGTGTGAGGAAGGGGAGCTGAGAGTCCAGAAGGGGGGAGGCCAGGCAACCAATTCTGTAGGAAAATGTTAACTCTGAGATCAAGCATAAGCTTTTTAATGGAGTTATTACAGGATCCTAAAGAGGCCTTTATTGCATGAACTTGGAGGTAGAATGGAAGAGTATTTATGTGCTTATTAAAGAGGAAAAATTCTCTGTCTCTCTTTCTCTTCTTTCCTGTTTTATCCCATCTCCAGATTGTTTTGAAGAAATAACATCCAGCTTGGAAAACCAAGGCCAAGGCTTATCTAGTTGATACTGACCACATACCAAAAACAGAAACTAGGGACAGTTGTTGAAGTGGTTTAATGGGCAGCTAAACAGACCTGTTCACCCACGTTATGATGCTAGGAGACCATTTTGACTTTCCTTTATTGGTAGAACAATTAGAGTTGAATTCTCCCCAGTGTAAAATCAGTAATGTAGATTGACTTCACATTAATAATGCAGAAAGAAAGCTCATACTTGGAAAACAGTAGAACCCGAACTATGATTTGCCTTTTCCTGTCCTCATGCAGCTCCTCAGAAATAGTGTTTGAGTGTTACCCCATGTAGGAGAACAGATAATACATATTTTCATTTGCTATAGTTCCCTGATTTTTGTTGCGCCTCTTGGGTGTAAAATGATTGTTGCTCTGTGTTCTCCTGGTCTGGATCATTGTACATTGCCATTTCAGGGTAAGATAAGAGGCACCATTTGCAACCCATTTCATTAGTTTCTTTGCGTGATTGGTTGGTTTCTCCAAGAGGCATGAAATAACACGTCTGTTTAGAACCTTCCTGTGATGTCCAAGTGTCATCATTTTCATTTGCCTTGATTCCTTCACCTCTTTTATAGATCAAAGCTATTTTTTCTTGCAAATTATATTTATATTTCTGTGGTGCTTTTCAAAGCTTTTGAGCACTGTGAGCTTATTGGGAACTCATAGCAGCCTGAATTAGGGAGGGCAGAGCATTAGCAGCGTCCATTCATGGAAGAGGAAGCTGAGTAGAAAAAACAAGCCTAGTACTCCATGGCAAATGGGGAAATGCCAGATCCCACAAACCTTCACAAAACTCAGCCCCCTATCTCTTTCCAGTGAGACTCATAGCCATTTGCTCCTGATTTCATTTCTGTGAGACAATTTCTTTCCAGCATTAAAATTCTACCCACTCTTAAAACAGGGTCATTGGCGTTGGTCGCGCCCATCCTCCCTGGGTTTCTGTAAGATAATTATGCCGAGCCACATGTGGCAAGTGCCTGACGCGAGCAGAAAAGCAAGGAGAAATGCACTGGCCAGGTGTGAAGAAGCAGTCAAACAAGGCAGCTTCATGTTCTCACTGTTCGAAAAAATATCCAAGGGTCAAAATAATGCAAAGCATCATTTTCAGGAATTGGTTTTGCGAGGAAAGTGAGGACAGCAAAAGAACAGAGAGATTTTTTTCTATTGCTACTTGTCTGGCTTTGCTTTCTCTTTTCATGTTGGGGCTGCTTCTTTAGGTTTTATTTTTATGTCTCCCTGGCCTGATTGATCATAAAACAGTGAGACTCAGAAAATTAAGGGCAAAAAGAAGATGGTTTTATTTCATACGACATGGAATAGACAATGGGAGTCATGAACAAAAGCTCTCCTGGGGGGAAAACAAAAATCTTTAAGCTTGTTTTCCAACATTGCTAAAAGCTAATTGCATTAAAATAAGAGTGTGTGTGTGTGTGTGTGTGTGTGTGTGTGTGTGTGTGTGTGTGTTGTAAATAAGGGCCAGGTAATGTGAGCCGATGTTAATGTTGCCTTGTATTTATATTTAGACAGTCTGCAAAAGTGTAATTAAAAGTAAAACACTGTGACTTAGTTCTCAGATGCCGTTTGCAACCCATGTGCCTGTAGGAAGTAGGAAGTGTCGGGCTCAAGGGGAGGGGAATTCATGAATGGGAGTTGCCTTCCTGTGCCACAGGATGTGACCAGAGCTTTGTTCCTGTTTTCTCCCAGTAATCCCCACTCCAAACCTGTCACACAGAGGTTGTCATCTCCATTTTACAGAGGAGGAAGCAGATGTTCAGAGAGGTTAAACAATGTGTTCCAAAGCACACAGCTCTTATGTCACAGAGTGAGGATTTGAACCCAGGTCTCTCTGGTCCCTTCCTTCCTGTTGTTTCCCTAAGAGGAGTTTTAGGAGGTGGATGGCTTGAAATGCATCTAGGAATGACTTATTGATCTCCTAAAGTTAATAGTAAATTGGATTTCCTGACCACTCACTGTCCAGTTAGGCAATTCATCTCTTCCCTACACATAATCGTGTCCTCCCCAAATTCATATATTGAAGTCCTAATCCTGAGTACCCCAGAATGTGACCTTGTCTGGTAATAGGATCATTGCAGTTGTAATTAACAATAAGGTCATGCTGGAATGGGGGGCAGGGGACCCTAATCCAACATGACTGTCCTTAGACAAAGCAGCAATTTGGAGACAGACACAGGCATCAGGTGCACAACGTACAAAGATCAGCGTGAGGCTACCATGAGCCACAGAACTCACGGAAACTAGGAGAGAGGCTCCTGCAGTGGGGCCTGGCCTTATTGACCCTTGATCTTGGACGTCTGGTCTCCAGAACTGTGATAATGAGGATTCTTTTTTGTCCTCAAGCTGCTTAGTTTATTGTCCTTTATTTCAGCAGCCCTAGCAAACTACCACGGTCCATCTCATCCCTTATTCCCGTTTCATCCTGTCCTTCTAGGCTGGGTTGGTACTTTTTTAAAGCTCTCTTCACATAGGTAGGGCTGATTCTAGGAGCTGCCATCAAAGCCTTCTTGTCTCCTGTGCTGCATAGAAGCTCATCCCCACTGTGTTCCAAACAAGTGTCTTCACCTGCTCTCCCCGCGTACCCCTCCCCACCACAGCCTTCTCCACCTGTGCTCTGGAATGAGTATTTTCTGTGCCACAGTGGATTCAGTAAGTACTCCTTGGCTGGGTGTCAGGATATTACAACTTGAGGATTGATCTTGGTATGTTCTTTTGTTTGGGTTTTTTTCCCCTTATATTGTTTATTCACAGATTTTAGGAGATTGCACATTTCGTTTAATTATGTTGGAGACAGACTGGCATTTTAGCTGTTGCAGTCTGTGGGAGAGGGGTTGATAGCAAAAATTATGTGGAGTTTAAATTGTGTTCTGTAAAGGAAGTGGAAATGAATAAAGCCATTTCACCATGAAAAGCAGGTATTTCGCCTCGGATCTCAGAATGCCCCCACCTCCCTCTTCTTAGCTGGAAATGTTCTAAGTGTGCATTGTCTATTTTGTTTGCCTTTTACAAGTCTGACTGTTATAAAAGGAAATTCGTATCTGTATTTGCAAATTTGAGCCTGGCAGCTGTGTTTTGAAGGCTTAATCTGGATCGAACTGAGATGCAAATGATGTCGGGTAGTTTTCCCATGATGTTACCAAGTTTTACTTTTCAAAAATACAGCTCATGGCAGCTCCAGCCTCCACGTCGGATCTATAGAGTTTTAGATTTTTAAGTAATAGGCAATTTCAAAGTGTTGTTAACTTAGGAAAGCAATGGCTTCTGGTTGTACCTTCACTGCACCCCGTGTGTGCAGCTGCTATGGGGAGTGTGGGCAGAATCCCGTCTCTGCCTTTATTACATTAGCCATGTTTTTGATTAGTTGGGGGGAAACCCTCACAAAACCACAAAGCTTTTTGTCTCCTATGTCTGTCAAATGTGGCTGATTTATTTTGAATGAAATTTTAATTAGAAAAATTCTGCCAAGATCCAGCCCTGATTTGAATACTTATAGATACATTAAGAGTCTCCGTAAACCCGGGGTCTAATTTGAATTGCTTCCCTGGACCTCAGCCCTCATGGTATAGTAAGAAGGGTCACAGCGTGGTAGTGCAAATTACCCACATGGTGGGCTGGAACGGGAAGCTGGCGGGGGACGCGGCTACTTGCGCGTGGCCTTTCCTGTTTTAATAGCAGCAGTTTGTCCAGATGCATTTTTCAAGTTTGGGATTCGAAAATGTATGACCAGTATTAACACGTTACCTGGAACATACACATTGTGGAGGCAGCGGGGTATGTTGGAAAAACCATGGGGAGGAGAGAAAGATGGAAAATCTCTCTCCAGGCTCATTCTTCTCTAGTTCCAGGCTTGTGTTCTTGGATTTAACCTTCAGACCCTCAACTCCTTTATTGCTAGAGTAGAAGAAAATAGATGCTCGGGGCCCCGTGGAAAAAACTTTCCAGCCCTAGGGTCAGCCTTGGCCAGTGAAATACTGTGGTTTATGAGGCAGGATGGTGGGCTTTGAGTTTCTGTTGCTTCTGGTTTGCTCAACGCCGGAGACCACTTTTTCTAACCTCTTCTTATCCCCAGTGAATGTGCTCCATGTTAAAAAAAAAAGTAAAAAATTCCATTGCAGGCTACCTTAGCCCTTGTGTGTTTCATGTAAATTTCATGTACACTATGCATCAGAATAATGCCTTTACCTAAACACTGGGGAGTTGTTATCACAGTCTACTTTTATCTGGGGGATTAGAGATGGACAACTCTAAATATATACAAATATAAATACATATCCCCCGTGAAAAGTTCCTGGCAATCCCATTCTCTTAACAAAGCCAGAGACCCCAACAGAGGATTTCGTTTCCCTGCCATGATTCTATAGACTCACAGATAGCTGGTGTTGAGCCCATTCTGAGATTTCTCTTTCAGAGATAAGACTCTGTTTCCCCATCAAACACCAAGTATGGTTAAGCAACCCCAATTTTTGTTCAGTAATTTTGGCACAGAGGAGCACAGGTTGTACAGAAAGGTCCTCTGCATCTGGCAAAATAAACTTATGAGATTTAAGTGAAAAAAAGGAAAAATCTTCTACAACAGTGATTTTTTTTTCTAGTAAATGTCGTTGGGCAGGGCCAGCTGGAGTGAGGTTTCAGGTTCTCATGGCCCCTCCAACCAATCTTGGCTGATATAAATTTTAATCCTATTGCAAACTGGGAATGTGAAAATTTCACATATAGTGTCCATAGTATTTTTTTCACTTGCATGTGGCAGAAGGAAACCAGGCCCCATTAGTATTTTCACTAAGGTCAAGAAGTAGCAAGGGTGTACATATACCACAATTTGTTTATCCGTTCATGGGTATCCATTCGTGGGTTTATCCATTAAGGCGTTGATGAGCATTTAGGCTGCTTCCACGACCTGGCTATTATGAGTTGGACTGCAGTAAACATTCTGGTGCAAATCAAACGTGTAAAATTATTTTTGTTCATCTGGGTAGATACCTAGTAATGATATTGCAGGATCAAACAGAATACTGCAGCCATAGAAAAAGATGGAGACTTTACATCTTTTATGTTTACCTGGATAGAGCTGGAACATATTCTTCTTAATAAAGTATCTCAAAAATGGAAGAAGAAGTATCCAAGGTACTCAATAGTATTATGAAACCAATATATAACACTTAATGCATTCATACAAATGATAAAACACAAGTATAGTCCAGAGAGAAACAGGGGAGAGGAGGGAGGGAGGAGGAGAGGGGAAGGGGTAATGGAGGGAGGGCATTTGTCGGGATCTCACCTGATGTGCACGGTGCAAGGGAACACTTCAAAACAACTAAGGGTGTATTATGAATGTCTTGCCACAAAAAATGAGTATGTGAGGTGATGGTAACATTAACTAATGTTAATTAGTTTTATTTAAGTTTCACTCATTGTATATCAAATCATCAAATCATCACATTGTACCCCATAAATGTGAAGTTTCCATTTTACATTTCACATTTTATGATTTAATAAAAATTAAGTTAAAAATAAAAATAATAAAAATAATAGCAAGGAGTGGTGCAGATGAGGAAGCAACATGCAAGGTGGCTTAGGGGTGTGGAGATGCCAGCCAGAAGCCTCCTCTGCGTGGGTCCTACCAAAGACAGGAGTACATCCACATTGTGCTCCCCCTTGGTTCTCACTCTGGGCCCACCAGCAACTGTGTCCATTCTATTCCACCCTCCAGGAAGAGAGCCTTTGCATCTGCTGAAAGTAGTGCTTGCATGCGTGTGAAGTTTGCACGTAAGTTTGGGGCCAAAAAGCTTCCTCCTTGCAGCCCCCTAAAAGACTCCCAAGGTGCTTTGGCAACTGAGGTTGTGCAGTGACACTGCGCTCTTGTGGGAGAGCTCTGTTTCTTAGATTGGCTGCAACCTTTGAATACTAACTTTGACGTGCTATGTTAACCATCTGGAGACATTTTACAGTTGTTGTCAAAAGGTTGACTGAGGTCTCTAATGCAACATGAGGAGTTGATGGAAACTTAATAGAGTTTACCAGTTGCACTGATTTATGAATGACAGCACCACAATAACCCTTGGCCCCAGAGATGGCGGCTGTGTGTACTGTTTGAATTAAGGTGGCAAGGAGTAGAACGTGTGTTGTGTATTTTATAACAATTTGGAAAGCACTTGAATTGTGTACATCCACCCTAGTTGGGAAACTTCGCCCTGCTGGGCACACGTATGTCATTGGTTTATTCACCACTAATTTACCTTGTAGAAAGCCCTTTTGATTTAGGAGTTTTACACATCAGCCCCAATTCCTTAATAAGAGGTGTGGTGTCTCTTTCAATATGCTGTGTGTGTATATTTGGTTAGATCTAGGACAAGCCTAAGCTTCTAGAGAGTTAGCCTGTGTGCCCTGAGGGTGCTGCTAGTGAGGCTGTTATGACACTCAAAGGGATGAGTCTTTGAGTTTTGCTCTTTGTCTTCATCTGGAAAAATAATAAGACACTTTTTTATATTTTTAAATCATTCGCCTGTTGTAGAAAAACATCAGTAATGCTTGTTACATATCTGAGCACATACTTGTGTCTCTGCATTTATAAAGCCTACACATGTATGCATGTACGTAATTATGCATGCATTTCTCTTGTAGAAACATACAAGAGAAGGGGAAAGAAGGAAAAGGCAAGAATCATGAAAATGGGAATGCCCGCTGAGTAAAATGCAGAACTTGACGAGTGGGCAGAAGCCGTGATGAGCAAAGAAAAGGTGACAACAAACTGGCTGGCCGTTACCCTGATTTCAGTATATGAATGTGCAAAATGATCACATGCACCCTCAAAATATGTACATCTATTATGTATCAATAATTCATTCATTAAAAAGATTTAAAAAGAACCTGGATGATTAGTCAAACAACCTCCAGATGCCGGTTTTTGATAAAAGCAGGTTCTGAACAGGGTGTAATTGACACAGACAATAACAGCAAGAATGCCAACCTGTAAAGCCAGAAAGTCCCTTCAGAACACTTGTGTGAGTCCCCAGATAAGTGCCAGGAATGCACAGACCAAAGACAAGCGTGGACCTTGGGAGGCTAAAAAGTTTAGGAAGAGTGCTCTATTGCCTTGGAAAAGCAGCAGTGTGTAGTAAAAATTGCCGGTGTTACTCAAATTAGATTCTACTTTGATCAAGGTGAAGAATTGGTACAAATAATTGGCCCCACGGTAAGAAAGGATGCCAGATGTTCTAGAGCCCGTCAAAGTTATTTCATCCACACTTGATTGAATCATTATATCTTGCAAGAGATTGGCTGAAGACCCATTTGACTACTCTCCAATTTTCAGACATTTTGTAAAACAGTCTGGCCGTTCCGAGGTCGGATCCCTACCTCTAAGAACACCCACCAGTCTGAGAAAGATAAACATAAAACAATCCATGGTTTTTGAGGGAGATGTTATGGGTTTTTGCAAACATTAATTTTCTTTCTGAGTTACAGTCTAAGATATGAGACATCTGTAAATCCTCCCATTGTTGTTTTCTGAATGTGGCTTTTCTCTGTGGTCACTGGGATGGGGCCAAATTTAACTTAACAAATTCCTAGAGGCAGATACAGCAAATGCTTCCCAAATGTTTCATTCTACCATAAAAAATACACCATTTACTTCCCAGACTGTTAAACAAAACTAGTCCAACTCCTGATGAGGGCCGCGCCCTCAATGAAAAATTATCCTGCGAGAGGACACGAAAGTGATTTGCTGCATGGGGTTTGCAGGAGTGATAAACTTGGCTTTGGAAGGCTGGACTTTATGGTTCTGCTTCGTCTTCTCCAAACTTCTCAGTAGACTTTCTTGCCTGACAGTGTGGCAGGGGTCATTGAGAAGATGACCAAATGCGTCTCAAGCGTATCCTGTGATGTGTTTTCCAGGCTGACTCAGAGGTTGCATATTTAAACGCTTCTCTAGTTGGAAAGTTTGCAATGCTGGTGTTGATCACACTTGTGTGCACAGTAGGCTAAGGGCACCAGCTGCCTACCTGGGAGACTGAAGGGCATCAGGCCTTCTCTCTCTTTCCCTACCGTGCTAGAGGCTGCTGTTCTTCCATCTTACATGGCTTGGTGTTCCACCAGGAAGGAAAGTAAGACAGGATAAAATGTCCTTAAAAAGCCACTTTGATGTGGGAAAGAGAGCTGCCTATCTTTATTAGGGATTGTAGCTGACTGTCCCCTGAGGGAGGCAGGTGCGTGCAGGGCAGCTGCTGGGCCAGGCGTAGGGGTGGCTGAGGCTGCCCTGGAGAAATGCCACTCCAGGCTGGGCAGGCTCTGATGTGCAAAGGGCCTGTGGACAGCCGAGATGGACTGTCCCGCCCTGCACCCCATGTCTGCTTTCTCTCTGTGTCTCTCTTGCTTACTCCCTTCACCCATGAGCTCCCCTCCACTCCCACACAAGGGGCGCCTCCAGCAGCAGTGGAAGGAATTCGCTAGAGGGGAGTGGGTGGGATGGATGCTATTTTAGAAACATAACTAAATAAATGGGGTGTTGAGCTCTAAAAAGAACTTCCTTCAAGACTGTGTGGGATTTAAAATCCAAGAAACGAACATGAGATAGACCATACAGATGAAATAAATGCAAACACAGTCCTCCCATTACATGTTCCCTTCTTTCCTCTTCACCTGTTCTCTGGATGCCTCCCTCTCAGAGGAGAATGAAGAGGGAGATGGAAAGCTGACCTGAGACAGAGGACAGTCAGGGAGACAGAGAAAGAGGGCCAAATGGGGAGAAAGACGTGGAAGAGGAGAAAGTAACAAGACAGGGACACCCATCAGTCGCCACATACCTCATGAATCAGTACGTTGACTTAAACCCCGTGACACTGCAGGGGTTCACTTCCCTACACCATTTACAGTTCTGACGTGCATTTCATTAGCAAACTATGAAATATGAGGACACACACCACCTGGCTGGGAGAGCAGCAGTGCGTCCAGCTGGTCCTGCCCAGCCCCGTGGGACTCGGATGGAGTTCCTTCATCCAGGAAGCCGGTTAACAAACTGTTTGATGCTCTGCTTTTTTGCAAGTTTCTAATAAATGGCCTGGTTTCTGGCAGAGGCAGGGTAACCAACATGAGCCTGCCCACTGGGGTCGGGAGGAAGGGCTCAGTGAAAAAGAACTGTAATAACAAAAACAAAAATATAGACATAGATTTCTTCCTGAGGAAATGGCTCCCTGGTGGTGTCAGGACAGAAGATGTTTGCTGGATTTCAGAAGAGTGAAGGAGCTGGGGGTAGAGTCCAAGGAGAGATAACCACGCAGAAGACTAGAGTGAGATCTCAGTGTCCGACGGCTGACCTTCAAAGAGCCTGGGTGTTGTGGTCTAATTTGAATCGGCTTACTCGCCTGCCGCTAATGCCAGGCTGGAAGAAGCAGGCGCTAGGTGACCCACTGCTCTGCTGGCTTGTGAGACCCCACCGTGTACATCTCTTCCCAACCCTGTTTCATGCTGACAGCTTGAAATTTCACAGTGAGAATATTTACACCAGAGATATTGGTGCGTGCTGTAGACCAGGGCTCCCCGACCACCAAGAGCCTTTTCATAAACTTTTACCAGCAGGGCACTAGGCAGAAGGGAAGTGTAAGAAATGGTGTCCTATGTTTTTAATTATATTAGTTTTAACTGCTTTGAAGCCTGCTTTTGTTTGCTGTGAGAGTGTAGATTATGTGTGTACCCCCCAACTTGTTGATTTCTAAGTAAAGAATTCACCGTCCTTTAGCTACAAAGAGAACACATTTCCATTTTCAGGGTTTGTTTAAGAATTTTGCAACAAGTTAAAGGAAATCACGTCTGCTCAGCTAAGCAATTTGGTGTCTGTTGATAGCCAAACAGCCTGGAAAATTATCTTCACCTCAGCTCACCCACTGTGTAAGGGAATGACGCTGACAAGCTGGCTGCTTCCAAAGGCCTATTGTGAGGCAGCCCAGTGGTGGGGCTGGGGGGAGGCAGGTGCGGGATTTCGCCATCTCTTGCTCTGTCTGCTTTACTTACTAAGTGGATACTGCCAGGCAGTGTTTATATGGCTTTTCTATCAACACTTGGTCGTTTCTTCTCTCCCATCCCTCAGGGAATATGATTAAGCATGGACAGTCACCACAAGAGTTTAGAAAGCGCTTCCGACAAACCACATGGAAATTGCTGGAGCTATGAGGATATCTGAACCCTCCTTAGTGTGAAATGCCAAGATTTCCTTTGCTTTTAAATTGTGTCCCTTGAAATATGAAGACACTTGGCATCCGTGAAGGTGTGTCTTTAAGAGGCCTCTTGGTTAATAGGAGAAAGTGGAACGAGAAGGAGTCCACTCATTCATATTCTAGAGGCAAAGAATGTTCACACTCAATCTCCATGATTGTATAAAAGAAGAAACTGGGGTGCTTTCTCAAGGTGGGCACGCAGAACAGGACCCTAGATTCCCAGACAGGGAGGGAGCAGCAGCATCTGCCGTCACCGCAGCTGCTGTTCCCTTGGTGCTCCCTCCTGCAGTTCCTGGCCCACTAACCGTGGCAGGTGCTGCGCCGAGCACCCTGCCTGCTTCATCTGGAAGGCAGTGAACATCTGCCGGGCACAGGTATGGCTGAGCACTTGGGGGATGCTGAGGATAAGGCATAACCACTATCCTAAAGAGGCTTCCAGATTCAGCCCAGCTAGCAGATAAGAACTACCCCTCATGAAGAATAAGCTAAGTGCCACAGAGGCGTGGCCTGGCAGGAGAAAGCACATCTGGTTGGCCTTATGGCTGTCCCCCTGATTCCCTTCTTGGAAGCATTAGCTGAGGGATGAAAATAAACTTCTGTAGATAAAAGGCTATAAGGTGGAGCTTTTCTCATCATGAGACTTGGTACTAAAAGAATCACAGGCATCCTCTGGAATGATCTTTCAAATGCAGCTGAGGGATTCCCCAGATCTCTGCAAAGTGTGGGCATGACGTGTGAATGCACATCGCAGAAGACAGAGTCCTGTAGAATTAAGTTTGCTTTCTTCAACTCTGCCCCTGAGCATATACAACAGGGACCTGTACTTAGAGTAGAGAAGAAAAAGTGGAAGATACCAACCTGTCCTCTGAGGCCTCACTGCATTCCTGGCTACACCATGGTACAAAAGAAAGCAAATGGGCTTTGGAGCAGAACAAACGTGGATTAAAAATCCAGCTCCCCATCTATTAGCTGTGTTCCAACCGAGCTAGTCACTTCACCTCTCTAAGCCTCAGTCTTCTTACCTGTGTAGTGGGTGGGTGGATGTGAGGTACAGCCATTTAATCAATGAATGCCGGGACCACGCAAGGTCTGGCCCAGAGTTAACGCTTGTGAATGTACATCTTGTGTCTGGAATGAGACTCATTCGTTCTGCATTTTCTCTTTACTCTTTGGTACAGTATCAGACAAGAATAAAAAATGGTTCTGATCTAGAATAGCAATGCCAGCTCTACTGCTGGGGCCTCTTTGTCATTTACTCGGCTTCACTAATACTGTAAGGAGGAGTTTCCACAGCTGGGGCAATCCAGAGGGGAATTTGCTACTGATTTTAAAAGCAGGCTCTGATGTTGTTCTGAGCAGCTGTGTGTGGGGGGAGTCCTGGGCAGCCTCTCAGGCCCACCAGCCTCCTGGTTCCAGGCTTCCCACTCAGTCGTTCTGAGCTTTAGGGTTTTAGGCTTTCTAGCTTGGCAGGCACAGGTGCCAAGTCCTGAGTACCTGCTTTGAGTGTGAATGGGGCATCAAGGAGATTTCAAATTTTCCTTAAGAAGGCAGTTTACCATGTGGACATCCAGACGTCCCCTCACCCCTCCAGAAACAGGACTGGACCTCAAAAGCACCCAAACATCCTGGTCCAGCCTCTCTTGACATTGACACATAACCACTTGGAATGAGAGACTGGGGACTCCATTTCCAGCATAGAAGCCTTTGGAGTTTAAAAATTCTTTGAATGAGACCATTTGGCCACTTTAGCTTCAGAAAATATTCCTTGGAATAGGCCCCGGGGTGCATCAGGAATACTCATGTCTAAGTAGCTTACTACTGCATAAGCCCAACGGGGTGAAAAAGACAAATCGAGACCGCGGTGTCTTTCTAGCTCCTTGGTTTCCTTACAGCCCTTGTTGTAATGACGTCATTTGGTAAAACACAGCTTCCTGTTCTCAGGGTCACTCCTACCTCTTCCCGTAATCCCACTGGGATTGCTTAGCACTTGAAGAAACATCAAGCTCTTTGTGTCCTTGGGAGTAAAAGCCTTGATGGAAGAATGGTCTGTTGTGTTCTGTGTTCATGGTCATAATGAGGATTACCTTTTGCAGGGAGCCTGCCATGCACCAGGCTCACCTTCACACCCCACTGTGATGCAGGTGGCGTCGCCATCTCTGTTTCATCAAACAAGAGGAACTAGGAGTAGGTGGTTCCCCAGGGCTCAGCCGCAGGAGCTGAGAGTGGGAGCAGTCGTCCCCCAGAGCAGGGGAGCAGTGCTGTGCTTGGTGCTCTGTATGGTTTCACCAGAACTTTGACCAGAGCCCCCGTTTAGGAGGACAGTCCCTCCTGCATACCGCAGAACCCCAGTGGGCTGAGCCCTCAGCCGTGCTGCCAGGATCAGTGAGGACTGGCCCAGGAACTAGGTGGGCCTGCGCCTCCGCAGGTTGGAGGCCCACCTAGCAGGACTATGGCAAACCAGCCCTGGAAGAAAGATGAGGAAACTGGGAAACTCCTTGCCAGATTGTCAGAATGGCCCCAGTCATATGATGATGGAGGTGGAGTGGACATTTAGTACCAGCCAGTCCAACCTCTCTCTTTCTGAATGAGTTAGCTGAGCCCTGGCCAGGTAAAACGACTTGCCTCTAATCCTACGTGTATGCAGGGGCAAGGCCGCAACAAGAACCCTGATTTCTTGTCTCCTGTTCAACTGCTTTTCCCACTTGGCCTCCTCTGCCTCTGGTTTTCTTCTAACTTTACAGCCGCGGTGTGAGTGCCACAGCACCCATGAGGACGTGAGAAACTAGCACCCGGGTCGCCAGCCATCCCCTCTTCCCGCGACCTCGCTCTCTCACTCAGGGATTGCTCCAGGCATTGCCACTGAAAACAATTTGAAAGTCTGGTTTTTTACCAAGTAATTTAAGAAACAATATTCACCTGAGGAGATAAAACATAAATGGAAGGAGGCTTGCTGCCAGGCAGGGGAGAGCATTTATTGGAACCTGCTGGGTATAAAACCAAGTGCTAGACACTCTGAATTACAGAAATGACCAGACCTCTGTCTAGATAGCTTCTTGGTCTGATTCTCTCATTCCCTCTTCTCCAATTTACTACTTGACTCATGTTTTAAGTATCGTTATCAATATCTAATTATAAGAGCAAGAAACTTTCAGCTACAAATTATTTAACTGGCTAGAATTCATGTGTGCGGGGCTCTGTGTGTTCGAGTGCCCCAGCCAATTAGAAAGCTAAGGAAGGGGCGGTGCCTGTGGCTCGAAGGAGTAGGGCGCTGGCTTCATATACAGGAGGTGGCGGGTTCAAACCAGGCCCCAGCCAAAAACTTCAAAAAAAAAGAAAAAAAAAAGAAAGAAAGAAAGCTAAAGAGGGGCCCACTTTGGTGCAGAGGGCGTTGTGTTAGGTCGCGTGGGTCAGGGCCCTCAAGAGAGTGAGCTGTAGTGCAGACATTTCTGCATCATTTGAATTTTTCATGATGGTGTGGAATAAAAAAATAAACAATGTATAGGGAAATGTTTGTATACATATTCTTCTATATTTTCTACATGTAGGTGATGTATAGGGAGTATGTCAGCCAGAGAGATCCACATTAATGGTGAGACATAGCTACAAACCCGAGGTGGGAAAGGCACCTGCGTTTGTGATACCTTCTCACATTCAGAAGAGAGCTAATGAATCCCACAAAGACTTTTTCTTTTAAAATGAGGCGTATGTTGTATGGAGGGAAAAAAATAATAAACAAGCATAGAGATGCTAAGAGTAAATTATAATCTTAACCGAGCAGCATTTGTCCTTGGGACTCTGTGACTTTGAAAGCAAGATGAATTCAGCTAGGAATTGTTTGAAACAATTGAAAGTTAGTTTTCTTTTATCGGGTTCAGCAGGGAATTAAGAATTCTAGTTAATGCTCCTGAAAGCGTCTGAAATTCATCAATACAGCAGAATAAAGGTAAGAGGCGGATATTTCCTGATTCCATAGAACAGAAAGCTTTCGAGGCTCAAATCTGCCAGTTAGTGCTGAGTGTCCTTTTAACTACCATTTTGAAGAAACAATAGCAGTAATTCATTTTGTTTTATGATTTATAGCTCATTCAGAATTTCTACAGACTTTTTATTTCAGAACCCTGAGGTCCCATTTTCGACAGATAGTATCTAAGGCCTCATGCATACCTTTGCTTCTTTTTTCTTATGCTTAAAAAGGATCCCCTCTGAGTTTCCAGAATATATTTCTCACACCACATCCACTTCATAACCACCGCACTCAATTACAGGAGCTTCGGACATGACTTTGGAGGGAACATTTGGGGCTGACTTGCTGATAAGCAGTAGAAAGTTGGTTCAGCTGATAAGCTGACACTTACTGAGACCTCCTATTTGTAGCATGCGAGTTGTCCTCCTGGGGCTAGGCTGGCGGTCTCCAGTGATGACTTCCTATCCTTTGTCACTGTGCCCATTTTGATTGAAAAGCATATCTACTTTTAGAAAAGCATGTTTTCATGCATATTGATGTGTTAGTCTGGGTTCTCCAGAGAAACAAAACCAATAGCAGGTAGATACATAAACATAGATATACTACATACACCTATATATATGTATGTGTGTGTATATAAATACATGTATACTCACACATGCACACAGACACAGATTTATTTTAAATTGCACGTGAACTTTACGGATACCCTAGTCAAGTGGTTCCTGTGAGTCTCTGACCCCTTTGCAACAATGACAATACATCCTTCATAGCAGATATTTACATCATGATTCATAACAGTAGCAAAATTACAGTTATGAAGTAGCAACAAAAGTAATTTTATGGCTGAGGGTCACCACAACAGGAGGAACTGTATTAAAGGGTCGCGGCATTAGGAAGGTTAGAACCACTGCCCTATTCTAAGTCTGAAGGCAAGAGAATACTGATGGCCCATTTCTAAGTCAGCGTTTCATTCTGTTTTTGGCTTCAACAGATTGGATGAAGTGCACTCACATTAGTGAGGTCAACCTGCTTTACTCAGTCTGTTGATTTAAATGCTAACCTCATTCAGAAGTCCCCACCCAGACACACTCAGAACAATGACCAAATGTCTGGGCACCTCGTGGCTCAGGCAAGTTGATACCTAAAATGAACTATCACATTTGTAGTGTTACGTTTCCTAAAGTGCTACTTTAACACGCTTGAAAACAAATACATGAAGTATGGTTTCTGTAGAGCTATGTCACATCGCTTAATGTGATAGATGGCAGAGTAGGCAGGGCAGCATTAGTACGATTGTAAAAATTAAAAAAAAATTCAGGCAGGGGCTTGAAGAATTTAACTAGTATGATGTTTGCAATTCTTCAGGCATTTCAGGTAGGTTATTGACTAAGCCAGGGATCCTTAATCTCGCTGCATGTTAAAATCGCCTGAGGAACATTTTAAAACTAGAACAACAGGGGTCCCACTGCACAGGCACTTATTCAGAATTATCAAGGGTGCAGCAAGGAAATCTATTTTTAATAAACTCTCTAAGTGATTTTTAAGCAGGCAACCCCTGCATTTGGGAACCATTAGATGGATGTGAATCTCAGAAAATAGTGGTCACAAAATGATCTTCAGGTTAATTCAAGAGCTATCGTTTAAGGCATGTACCAGGCCCTGTGTACAGGCACTGTGGATACAAAGACGAGGTTCCTACGGAGTTCAGTCATCTCAGAAGAGCAAGTGTTGTGTTGGAGACACAGAGAAAGGAAGAAGTGGCCTTCCTATCTCCTTACTGTCACAGCCCTTCCTGTTATGGCTTCCCTGGCCTTAGCAAGTCCTTGGCCAGATTGCGACAGTTATGATCAGGAGATAGCCCCACCCTTGAACAGTCTGGGTTGATTTTTCACAGGAGAAAGGATCCACAAGTGTCACTTTTTTAATTAACCAGGGGAGCACCCTGGATTTGGTTCAGTCTAGTCTGCACCAACCCTCTGGGCAGATAAAGACTCGTGGATGGTCCCGGCAACAGCATCTGAGTCCAGAGAAGACAGCAGGAGGAATGAGGCTGTTCTCACTCAGGACAGGTGTGAAGATGATGTCCCAGCTGGTGTTTCTGGAAGGCTGTGAGAAGCAGCAGAGGTAGCACAGAGGGTGGCTCCTTACTGAGGCTCCTTAGGGACCTTCAGTGACATGCACTATTACATTATCTGGTTAATTCCATGGCTTTTCTGTACCCTACTTGCACCTTCCTTCTAGGCTGAAGTCCTTAGCTCTCTTTCTTGACCCAGCCCCACCTTGGCAGGTGTGGCTCTAAGGGAGTTCCGTTCCCTACTGTGAGAGGGAGCCTCATCTCTGAGCCAAACAGCAAGGCTTTTCTCTAAGAGACAAGACTAAGCCGGACTTGTATTGAATGCCAGCAGATTTTGCTCTGTGGGAGAACTAGACCTGGCCCCCTTGACTTTCGGCTTCAGTCTCTGGGTCACTCTCTCTGATAACGTTGTAAAAAGTTCCTGGTTCAAGTCTAAGGCCAACCCTAGACTTGAACCCATTTTGGTCCTTTGATAGCCTTGCCCAAGGGTTCTGGAAGAAAAGTACAGAGGACAGAGGCCTTTGACATCGTGGCTGTTTTGTTATTGTTGTTTTTTGTATGACTTCTCAGCCTTATGACTTACCTAGCAGGGGTTTTTGTTGGGGGGGGGGGTGCTTGCCTTTTGTCATCACCTCTCCTCACCTCAGTGACTTCTGAGACTGACGTGCTGATTGGAGATCTTAGGGTGTATGTGTGTGTTGCTAATATCTGCGAAGGCGATTCAGAATGTGTCACCTTGCCTAAATGGACTCCGTGAGCAATGCTTCAAGTATGAACCCCATACAAAAAAAAGAGGAGGCGAGAGTAATGGCTCGTTCCTCCAGAGCAGAAGAATATTCAGAGACAAATTCGTTATACCAGAGGGAGTTTAAGGACTGCTGCCGGGATCGCATGCTTTTTTTTTACCCCTGGCCATTGATTCCAGCAATTCGGGCCCCTCAGTAGACTTGGTTGTCAGGTCGTTACTGTTTAATAGCTTTCTATATGATACTGGCATCTTTAAAGGCCAAACAGCAATGCTGACAGCTATGACTTGTTTATAGAAATAAAGGTAACTCGTCTTGTTATAAAATAAAGCACTGCACAGACAGGAGTATAGATTTTGCTTTCTTTTTGTCCAGAATTTGTTGCTGTTATTGTTGCTATTGGGTGTGGGGGATGGGAAATTTGGTGACTAGTGACCTGAGTTCTTTTTTTAAGGCACCTGGTTTTGTCTGGTCACTGTGACTTGACACCGTCTTAAAAGTTTACAGCATTACCTTCCAGAGGGGACTCGCTGTCCAGGGAGACAGGGCCCGAAGGAGCTGTGCGTGTGTCCCTGTGCCTCTGTCTTTGTGTGTGTGTGTTCCTTCCCTGCGCCCCACATCCCAGACTTGTTGCTGTGACCTCCAGGCCAGGTCACCATGGACACTGTAAACTCCCATTGCCAAGAAAGGGGTTTGTTCTTCTAAAGAGGGAATGGCATTTTCCACATACGTCTTTTGAAGAGAGAATTTGCCTCTTGAGTTTTTCTCTTTCCCTTTTAGATAGCAAAATTAAGAAACCTGGAATAAGTGACTTGGTTTTAAATTTGCTCATAACTAGAGTTTGTCACCTTGGGGGGAAGTTAAGAAGCGTTGCCTCGGTGAAATTCTTCTTAAAAGAAGATTCAGCTACCATCAGAGGAGTTCAGTTTATGTTTTTTCTCATGGGTGAGCTTCATTATTTGTCTCTGACTTTTGATCCAGATCTCACTCAGAGTTTAGTCCTTGAACATCAAAGCACGTTATGACATGGTGTCACTGAGGGGGGCCTATCTTTAATGTTTCTGTCTTTGATTTCACAGACCAGGGTTCCAAGGCTTTCTTGCCTATTGGATAAAGCAAAGTGAACTTATCAAGGACAGTTTGGTTAGGATTGGGGGAGGGGAAAAGCCAGGTAAATACTGAAGGAACTTCGTACTGGTTGCTTGAATAAAAACCCTACTATAACAACACAACCCAGACAAAAATCCATACTGGATGTAAGTGTCTCATTCCAAATTTAATTTGTGTGACTTATTAGCAGGTGTCTCTTGTCGAAGCATAATTCAGGACACAAAGAAAGGAGTGTAATTAGAGCATGGAGGAGGCCTCAGAGATCAGGATTGTGAATTTGCTTGTGTTTCCTGCTCCCCCAGTCCTGACTCCTACTCAGTGGACCGTTGACCCCAGCCCTCCCAACACACTCTACTCAAACCTTTGATTTATTATAAGTCAGAAAAGACTGATAACAATCTCGATTACAGCCAGAGGCCCTTGCTGTTCTTAGGCATATAAATCATGAGGTCCAGATGCCAAAAATGAAGACAGAATATCAGTAAGCAGCCTGGGGTGGGAGAGGGCCTGCGGGACTCTTCCGGGTCCCTGAAGTCACACAGTGTGACGACAGGAGGAGGCCATCCGTGCAGCCCAAGGACTGTGAGCTGGGAATGAAGAGGCAGCGCTATGGGGAACTCTGTGGCGCCTGGATCATGATGTTGGCAGATGTAATGTGGCAGAGTTGCAGAATGAGGCCAGGACGTGTCTTGGAGCTGCAGCACCTCCACACTGGCCGGCCACCCTCTTTTGTTGCCCCTTGTCCCTCCGTCTCTGTGCACACACACCCTGGATCCGCAGCTCTGGGTTCTGAGTTCTCAACGTGCTGTGATGATAATGACACGGCATTCTGGTTCCTGCTCTGACTAGTGGTGGAGACTTGTGGGTGCCAGGGACATCACCTCCTTTGTTCCTTGACTCAAGAAAGCAACATAACTATTTCCCAGAATAATGTGTGTACTGTGGGCAGACTTATTATTTAAATGGACGGCCTGCTTTCTGCTATGCCCTCTTCGAAGTTTTATATAACTTAGTTGTCTATATTATCCAGAAGGCACCACCCAATTGGGGGCAATGGTGGCCATGGGAATGGGGAATGGGCTCTCTACCTAGTAGAAGAGAGTGCGACCCCCTACAGGAATGCCTTTGCCACAGGCTCTCAGCAAACAGCCTCTTAAGGAGAATAGCTGCTTTGAGAGAGCGCATGTTGAGCAGCCACTGGAAAAATCCATTTCAAATGCACATCCTGCAGGGGACTAAGGGGAGAGGCCCAGTTGCAATTTATATATCATCAAAGAATAATTTTCATGTTGACATTTTAATAAGGGAAAGTATGACTTATCTAGAATTCAAATTAGGGATCAGGAGTAACTCATAGATGGAAAAAATGTAACTTGCAGCCTTTGGGCCTGTCCCTCATGGGCCACCACCATCACTGCTGAGTGCTAAGCTATGGTGACAGCAGGAAGGGGCTTCAGGGAGGCAGCAAGGCCAGGCCTAGCCAGGGAAGCCAGGGGGTAGAGAGCATTCGGTTCAGAGAGGAAGGCAGGCCGGTAGCAGGGAGAGGAGTGTGGCCTGCTAGGCTCAGGGATCCAAGTAACCTCAGTGTCTACCTGATGTTCAGAGCCAGTTCAGACCCCAATCAGTACAGCTCCTAGTCTGAGAGCATTTTCCTCTTCTTATCTGCCTATCTGCCAGTTCATCTTTACAACAAACTTGACTTTGAGACTGACCCTATGTCAAAATGTGCTTAAGAGCAGCAACTGTGGGGCTGGCTCTGCCTGGGTCCACATCTAAGCTCCACCATGGACCAACTTGACGACCCTGGGCCAGTTACTTAACCTCTCACTCCTCAATTTCTTCATTCGTCAAACAGGATAATGCCAGTACCTATCTCCTAGGATTGCTGTGAGACTTAAATGAATTAAATAAAGTGCTTAGTACAATGACTGGCACTTAATAATCGCCATGTATATACATATGTATTATGAGAGTGTGGAATTTTTCACTCAACAGAGGCCAAATTTAACAATTCTTTGCACTGGTTGTCTGAAAGATTATATGCTTTTGTATCTTCAATAGTCCAGATGTGCTTAAAGCTATGAGCACATAAGGACATTATTGAAAGGCACGGGCAGGATCTAAAATGCTCAGGATGAAGTTGCATGAGAGCATTCTCTAAATTTCTATTTTCTGAGTGTAAAGAATACAACATCTGCAAACAACAGCTGGACAAATATTGAAAGATATAATTCCAACTTCTTGCCATGTTGGCAAAAGCTGTTGGGAGGGAGGGAGGGAAGAGATTCGCCTTGTATCAGTACCTTTTTATAGCTGAAAGAAAAGAAATTTCAATGAGTCATTTTGTCAAGGCAAGGTTTCAGGAGCGCAGACCTAGGAAAACATTGTCTGGAGCCTCCCGGAAGCAATCAGATAGTATGCAGCAATTTACTAAGCAGGCCTGGCTTATGAGGGCAGATTGATGGATTGTAGTTTGTTTATCTGGAGAAACTTAGCTGAGTTCCAAACTTCTATTTGCGTCCTTGCCCTACATTTCAGAAATTCGGTTTCATGCGTACTGCTGGCCCCCAATCAAGGTCTGCCTAGGAAAGATGGCCTGAAAAGACAGCAGCAAACCTCAGCCTCTGCTCAAAAGGGCCCCCGGTGTCAGAGGCACTGACAGTTTCATCAGTTTGTCAGCGGCGAGTAGAGGACACTATTTGTCCAGCTTACTTAGTTGCACTTAATAAGGTATTCTCCCCATTTGAAGACTCTTGCTTTTTTTCAATGGAGATGAGACCAAGGCAAACTAGCCAAAGAGAAAACAGTTGAAGAAATAGCTACTCAGGACATAGAAAGAAAAACAGGTACAGTGGTGAGAAGTGGCCAAGGGTAAGCATTGGCACAAGAGGCCAATTCCTCAACTTCCAGATGTGGCTGCAGGCATCCGTGATTTCTGCTCCTGATGCTTCCCATCTGCACAGTGGAGGGGCTGGAGGTGACGACGCATCAGGCACTTCCCACCACTAACCTTCTTTGTTACTGAGTGTTCTGCAGCCCTGGCCGAGACTCTGAAGTAGTGGAAGATGGAGGTAAGTTACAATGAAACCTGGTTTACCACCTCTTGGCACACATTCCCGCCCTCAGCTGCGTGCTTCTTGGTGCCAGAGGCTGTGGAACATTCCTGCCTTCCCCTGGGATCTGTATGATCTGTATGAAACTGGGCTAGTGCCCGCTGGAAAGGGATTTCACTCCTCACCAGAATCTGGCTCTTTGGAGGCTCTATGGAGATACTTCTGAATTTTCGCTGCTTTGGAAAAAAACAAAAACAATAAAATCTTGACTACATCTTCTTTCTTTATGGGGCGTTAATGAACATGGCAAATGCACAAACTGGCTCCCCTCTGTCAGAGTCAGGCCAGATTGTCTCCAGGCTGTGTGCTTGATCTGTGGGTCTGGAACCTGCTGGCGTCCCTTTGTATCACCTCCTCTGACTACCCATAAAGACACCCCAGCTGGCTCCTGGAGTGTACCTTTCAGGGAGGGGCATTGGGGATGGGGTTGGGGGCCTGGGAACAGTATGATCCTCTTACTTCTGAGCATATCACTAAACCTACATATTGTCCGGGCACATGTCTGACATGAAAATAAGTCACATTTCCTAGCTGCTAGGTAGTTTGTGGGAGGGGGGGGCAGCAACCACAGTTTGAAACCACTGACTTCTTCCTGTAAAACCAGACCATCGATTTTTAGAATCAGACCTAATGAGATGCTAATTTGACCCAGGGCGCTCAGGAAGACGAGAAACCTGAGGCCATTGTACGGTTTGGCTCTGAGTTCCAATTTGAAGCCAGCCTGGTGGAACAGAGCCAGTGCCCAATTATGCCCGGTTCCCAGCAGCTCATAGAATTCACTAGCTACGAAATAATAGAGCATCCTGTTTATTTCTGGCAAATTGGTTTCTGTCTTTTGGCTACAAGAGTTCCAGAGGAGACTATTGAGGGTAACGGGTGTCAGATAATCATCTGGGCCTCGGTTGGGCAGTGCTACTCAATGTTTTTTCTTCGTTAGTACAATATCCCAGTATCAATTGTAACATCGTATTGTATGAAAGCCCTAATCACCTTCTCCTTATCTCTCACGCACTGTGGCAGGAGGGCCGTGGGATTTGGGGAGGTTAAAGAGAATTTTTCCCAGGACGACTTGCTGCATGACTTTTCCATGTGAAATAATACCTGGGATGCATAGCTTTATTAAAATGATAGATTCTGGAAAGCTCCCCAGTAGATGAGCATAAAGAACCCGGGACCTCTTTCAAGTGAATTCGGTTTAGAGATGTCCATATACGACCTGCAACTTGTCTGTATGTTTTGTCTTTATTCCAGGAAATGCCAATCTCATCATTCTAATAACATAAACAGAAAAATGAACCCCTACCTCCACCCAGAGTCATGGTTCCCTCCCCCTCCAATCTCAAATTCTGTTTTCACGCATCTGTCGTGTGCTAATGTTGCTGGCTAGGAAATGCCCCAGCCCTCGCAGGGTGAAAGCTTCCTTTTTGTAGGCTGCCTATGATGCAGGAGAAACCCAGGGCTCCAGGGTCCTCCAAGACCTGAAGTTACACAGAGGGTTTCCCAAGGGTCTGGTTATAAACTTATCTCAGTTGACTTGGAAACATAGCTAAATTACTTTTGGGTATTCGGGTTTAAATGAGAACTAAGCAGAATGCTGGGAATTTATAGGGAAGGGACCCCCAACTAGGCTGAAGTAAAGACTGGCAGCCATAAGTATAACTTCAAGGTGACTTCAGTTGCTGCTGTGAACCAGCTTTAAGCAATGAGGATGCTTCCGTGGCAATTAGAGTATGGTCTGTAATTATGAGGCCACATACAGAACCAAAGGCCAAAATCTTTCAGAGCACGTATCGCACAGTCCCTTTAAAATGGCATCTAACTTCTGGGCTAACGTTTGAGAGTTAAACAGTCTCCCTCACTTTCTTCTTCCATACATTTTCCATCAATAGCAACTTAAGCCATTATTGGATTCACATGTCGAGTATGGGAGAGACCAGACCCGCTGTCATCCCTAGTAATTTTGGGGGGTTTCTCTCCCAAAATGAGATAAGTTTACTTACATCTGGCTATTTCCTACAATAATATCAGTCTGTCAAGTTGCATCATTATTTTAATAAACACAAGTATCTAGATAGGCTTTCAGTGGATGTACCCGTACATACACACAGGTAAAAAATACACAGACACACATTGATAGATTCTGGACAGGTTGGGTTCAGTAGTATACAAATGGTTCCTGATATGTCATCCTTATTATAAGCATCACTGTGGGGATTTTGTTTCTTTGTTTGGGGGGGTGGGGTTATCTGTGTGTGTGTGTAAGTTCAGAGTGCAATCATATATACTATCATTTAAAAAAACAATACAACAGCACAGCTTGACCTACGTTTGGTACTTTTTAACGTACATTCTCTTTCTAAGTTATTGCAATATCCCCATGAGATGAATAAGGTCATTCTGCTCATTTACAGATGAGGAGAGAAGGCTGAGAATTCAGTTGCAAAGTATCACAGCTGGAATTTTGGACCTGATTCTCCCCGACTCCAGATCCTGAGTTATGAATCATAGCCCTCCCCTTAACTATTTAATTCTCGTGACAGTCCAGCCACATGAATTCGGTGTTAATGTCATCCTCATTTTACAGACAAGAAAACTGAGGCCAAGGTGAAATGACTTGTCGAGAGCTCTATAAATTATTGGGTTTAGGCTCTGATTTAATTTGGTCTTTCCTTTCTGCTGACCAGCCAATGAAATAAATTAATTTAGAGAGTAGAATTGGCCCACCTGACCACAAACTGAATCATTTAGAAAGGTTACTTTATTTTAAACTGTAAATGAAAAAGATTGCCCCTCCCTCGAAATAGGAACCAAAACAATTTCTTTGAGAAGGATTGTTACTAAAGATTGATTAAGAATAATAATATATAACAGGTATTAAGTGCATAGTACATGCTTTATGCCTATTAATTCATGTAATCTTTTCAAAGTCCTGGAAGGATGGTTCTGTTTTTCCCTACTTATAGGTGAGGCAGTGAGAGGTTCAATAACTTGCCCAGGATCAAAAATCTAAATGGCAGAGCTGAGACTCAAACTCAGGAAGCCGTGCAAAGCCCTTGGCCTAACCACTCTGCAATGGGGCCACACTGTAGTTTCCATTTTATTTCATTGAGTTTGGCAGACTTAGCAGAAAAGAGGCTCTCAAGTTCTTCGCTAATAATGGCAGAAAACTGTCACAGGCAAGTGGGGAAGTCTTGGTTCTTCTGTTCCTAGTCAGAACATGTGGGTTTCCCACAGGTGTTGTCAAATAAAAGATATTTTAGTATTCAGTTACACTCTAGGGGGGGAAAAACTGCCCATTACAGTGCTTATGTATAACAATATTTAAGGTTCATGTCTAGAACAGCCAACAAAATAAATACGTAGCTGTAACTTGATGCCTTTTCCAAAAGTCCTTAGCCATTTTTAGTTTCTATAAAACTCCCTCAGCTCACGTATGTCACTGACCAGACTAACCCTCTGTGGTCCCTCATCTCTTAAATTAGTGATAGGGGCGTCATCCTCAGGTATGCCTATGTTGGCCATGGGCCCCTTCCACACATTTATAATCTGTCTTCCTCAGCAGCCAGGGTCTTTATAACCTCTTCACGAGAGAGTATTTTTAATTAGCCAGGGAGACACCTTGGTTCACTCTCTGCTCTCAGCTCCTACCTCCTCAAGTACATTAGAATCTGCAACGAAAACCAATAAAATTAAACTGCTTCAAGAAGTTGCTGATTCTAGTGAAATCTGTGAACTCCTTGTTGAAATTAGAACTCTTTTCTGTCGTTTTGCCTTAGCAAGATTCCCACCTCTCCTGATAAGTACCTTAGCATCTTTTATGAACTGAAATTTTAATTCAGTTTTTTTCAGCAACAAAGACTTTATAGCCTATTTCTGCTATGGTTTGGGAGTTACAAAACTTCTATATGCACCTGACGCCCTTTGCTAATAGAGTTGGCATTCCTCTGAAAACACATTTTTAAAATACATCAGTCTCCCACAGGGTTGTTTTACTTAAGTGAGACGGGAGATGGGGTATCATTTGGTTCTCAAAAGACACAGCATTTTTTCTATCTGTTTACAAGGAATAGAATCACAGGGGAGAAATGGCTGGGGCTTTGGACTCCTTTGAACCCCGGTTTAATCTTGTCCCTCCCGTTACTATTACAATCACTTGTGACTGTAAGCTTCCCTTTTCCCAGCTGTAAATTGGAGGTTCTAAAGCTATGATTATCTGTGAGCAAAGAGGCCAGCTATAGTTAATAGAAGTGATGGCAGCAACATGAGATTAGATTTTTGTACAAAGACTCTGTTCTTTCTGGCTCGTGATTTGGAAGGAGAGTATATGGTAACTAATAGGTTATAGTAAACCTATTTGGAAGCTGACAAAAAGTTAGTAGTTTGGGGAGTACAGGAGGAAGAGCTAAGTCTTAGCATTAGATGAGTTTTAATCTTGGCTTTACTGATGATTGGCTGAGGGTCCCTGGGTAAGTTATTTCATTTCTCTGAACCTTGGTGTTTTGTTTCTTTTTCTCTCTTTTTCTTTTGTAAAATGGAGACAATAAAATTGGCCTTTTTATCTCTCAGAAGGGTTGTGCACATTAGAGAAAATAATGAATGTGCTTTGTAAACCGAAAAGTGCGAACCGGCTGCAGAAGAGATCTTGAGGGCTTCATACTTACTGGAGGCCTTGGAAAGTACTGGGTGGAGGGTCTCTCAGCCCTGCCCAGGGGTCCTGCCCAGGTCCAGACACCTAGGTTTATAAGTGTGTGTCTTTGGATACAGCTAAGATGACGCAGTGTTTCTGGAAAGAGTGTTTATGGAAAGCAGGAGATGAGAAACTTTACTGGGAGAAATGTTTTTGCACCTTTCTTTAAAGGAATAAAGTTATGCCTGGTTAGGAAATTTTACTTATATATGCAGCTGGACACAAGTGAAAGTTGAGGTGGGAATTTTTATTGGAAACAGTGAAGGTAATAATACAGAAGGAAGAAAAGGGCATGAAGGAGCAATCACTATCCTTTCCATATGTACAAAAGGCCAAGAATCTAAATGTATATCTCTTCTTTAAAAAAAAAAAAAAAAAATAGTAAACCCTCTATGAAGATAAATGTTGTGTGTGTGGGGGGTCCCATTAAACTGGGAATTCCTTTGGGAATTCCTTTGAAATTCTCATTTCTATTTCTCCCCATGGCCCAGAGATAGGTCCTGCCATAGTTGAGTAAGAAACTCCTCAACCTCACTGTGTTCTCCCGCCCTTGAGAGTCATGTTCTGTTTGAAAGGAGCTTAACAAATGAATGCTGCTTTTTCTCTGGGGACCAGAATATCCTTCTCAAAGCAGCAGGGGCCGTGTGAGAGTAACAGGATCCACATGTTCAAGCAACTAATATTCAGCATATGGGCCTGTGAACTTTTCAAGAGGGGTCTGCCTCTCATTCTCTAAAGAACGTTCCAGTAAACTCCAGGAAGGACTGTGGCTTAGTTGACAGTGGCACAGCTCTGGGTGTCATAGATCTGTCATCCCTATAGAATATGAGCCCGAGGAGGCAGTAGGACAGGTCCTGGCTGGCCTTCCGGTGGGTGGCACTGTCCTGTGGCCGTGTTGGTAAGGCCCCTGTGCTCTCCAAAATACTACAGCTCTTATCAGCTCTGGGCTTGCACTGTTCTGTTAAGGGAAGGTGAGGCCATGAATTGTTACTCAGGGCCCAGGCAGTGTGTTCCTCAGAAAGGGAGTATTTTACCCTTTAGGTGTATACACCCTGCAGCTGGATGCTGATTTTGTGAGGACACTTTTTGCTTCTCTCTGGTATTGGATAGCATCAAAAAATGTATGGGTTTTTTTGTTCTAATCAGCTTTCATTAGTGTTTGTATATTTAATTTAATCTGTAGCCCAAGACAACTCTTACTCTTCCAATGTTCAGCAGAGGAAAAAGGTGTTGGACACCCCTGTTTCCACAGAGTCAGCAGTACACAGTGGAACAGACCCCTACCTGTGAGCCAGGAGGCCTGGGCTCTGGGGCCATCCGATGTGACAGCTAACTAGATGTTACCTTTTCCACATCTGGAAAGGGGGGAGTCAGGACATGGTGGCATCTGAACCCCCACCCCCACCTCCCGGCTCTCACAGTGTAGAACTAAGTGGCACCTGAACTTGGTGTGAGGGAGACTGAGGAGAGAAAGTAGGTGCAGGGGTCATGCCCAAGCCAGGGGACGCAGCTGCTGTGACCCTCCCCAGGGTAGCTCTGGTGCCATGGGCTAAAGTCAGGAAACCTCCCTTCGGCCAGACTTCAGTCCTAGGCCCCCACGCATTAGCTGTGGTCCCAGGAGGGAGAGACTGGCTGCCTCTAGATCATACATTTCTTCCAAACCAGCACTAAGAAGTCATTGTCCCCCGCCCACCACCACCACCACCACCTTATTCTCAGAAAGGGGAGCTCAGCATCCTCACCTGCCTCTGCCCCATGTCCCAGTTCTCCCGGAGCCCCGGCTCCTCCTGTTCCCACCACATCAGCCCTTCTTCTCTGCAGCCTCTGCTGGCTTTCTCCATCCCGGACCTTGTCTGCTGGTGGAATGGTTAGGAAGGCCGCACTCTCCGTCACTGTGTGCCCCCATGCACCCCCTTCCCAGCCCCAAGCAGGCCCTTTGAGCATTCAGTCCACTGCACACAACTGTAGTCTCTTCATCAAATGAGCACAGAGCAAGACCCACAGTAGCTCTGCCTGCAAGTCAGTCACCATGGCAACCAGCATTCCCTTCACTCTTCTGTGAAAAGAAAATGGCTGTTGGAAGGGTGGGCTCACTGAATCGCTGTTCCCCGGCCTGTTTTGTTCAGCCCCCTCCTTCATGTTGGCTTTAAGAAACTCCATGCATTGAACCAAGTATCTGTTGGCCTTTAGATTTGGAATTTACTGTACTTCAGAGGAAAAGAGGCAGGAGGAAGTTGAATTCGAATGAATAAAGCATTTTTTCCCACCCTAAAACTGTATTTTCATGAGGAATGGTTATCTGCTTGGAGCAGATAAGAGAGGAGCAGATGAAGGTGAGAATCTGTGAGATCTGGTACAATGTATTTTGTCTCATCAGTGCAGTGGAATGACAATGTATAGATTATTCAAATAAAAATTCAGGAAAAGTAGCCTGAATTCTGCAGGGCACAGACTACAGGATTTCAGAAGAGTGTCTGACCAATGGTGGTGATGTGATCTGATGTTGTCTCCTATTATGGAGATGGTTGGTGCATCAGCCCTCCAGGCTTGAGGTAAGGTGAACATTTGCTCTCACCATCCCCTGCCTCAAAACCAGTGTGAATCTCCATAGAGATTAAGCGTGGCAGCTTCGGGAATTGGTACGAGACCTCTGAGCTTGGTTCTGGACAGGCAGGCTTCCTGTTCTTGACCCAGCCGTGGGATCACTTCACATTGTCATCCAAAAAGAACTGGTTGGGCTGCCATTTCTGAGAATCAAGAGCGTGCTGTTTGGAGCAGGAACGTAAGCCTTCTCAAAGGGTCAGACACAGGGCAGACATCACTCTGAATCTCCCCGGGGACCTGCACCTTCCGTTAGGGGGTGGCAGTCCCATAGAGGGAGGAATGGTTTGGGCCATGTCCCCTCCTCACTGCTGGTGACAAGTTCTCAAAACCCAAACAACCTCCTTCCTTCACTCTTTCTTAACACAAGTCAAGGGATCCTGTTTCTGAATGGAAGTGTTGGGTTTCATTCTCAAAAACTTGAATATTGGGTCTGACCCGGACTTTGCCTTTTCCAGTTTCTCTGCAGGTGGACATCGTTCCCAGCCAAGGAGAAATCAGCGTTGGAGAGTCCAAATTCTTCCTATGCCAAGGCAAGTACCCTGAGCACCACTGCTTTTTAGAACTTGCTTCAGAACTTTATCAGACAGAGGTGAAGCCCGTGGGCCCCATGTGCTGGGCTGATCATGCCCCACCTAGGATTCTGAGCATTGCTATGCTACAGGGTCCGTAGTGTGACCCCTCCAGAGCCCCGAGAGCTCCCAGGCTTGCTTCCTTTCCCTCACAAAGGCTGCCCCGACATAGTGAACTGTGTCATCTAGACCTTAGCTTGATGGTGGAGGGGGCTTGGTGTTTTCTTAGGAAAATCAGCACAACTCCCAGAATATTGAATCACCCCATAAATCCTGCTCTACATACATCCACAGTTCTGTAAATGACAAGGGAGATCACCCCTGGCTCAGAAATAAAGCTTCAGTGGGTCCATGTAAAGCTTTTTTTTTAGAATCACATAGAGCTTAAAATTGTGAGGTCTAAAACTTGGCCTGAGAATAAATTGAACCAGCCTCAATTTGTTATGTGTTGTGAGGACGTATATCCTGAGCTTTCCATATCTGCTGGGAATATCAACACTTTGTGTCATGCATGGTCCCCACCAGAGAGTTCTAAAATATGTCAAATCTGGTGTCCTTGTTTTTTGTTTAAAAAAGATGCCCTCTTTCCACAGCTCAGATAATTATCAGGAAATGTCAAGCAGAGGAAAGGGTTTCAGATTAAGCCTCAGATTCTCTGTGTATGACTGAGATTCAGAACATGGAAGAACCAGGAAAGAGCTCAACTAGGTGTAAACTGTGACATTTAGCAAGCAGCGTTTGGTGAGGAGGGGCCTTTAAATGCGATCGTGATTTGCCATCAGATGAGGCGGCTTGTGGCCGCTGGATGTGTTTGCTCCAGCTTTGCCTTCATTGCAGCAATTTCAATGATCTGGAGATGCAGAGTGGAGCCCACAGCACATCTTGCAAATAGCGATATTTATTGAAAACATGATGGGGCCTGAAACAAAGGCTGCTTCATTTCCATGCTAAGCATCTGTGCAGGGCTGGGTAGCTCAGGCCAGGAAGGGCACCATGCAAAGAGCAGGGCATGGCCATGTCCACCAGGTCTACGAGCCCTTTACCCTATTCCAGCTCAGCCTCTGGAGAAGTTCTGCACCTGCAGACTGCTCCTCATGGGCACCTGGGGACAGGAGGCATGGCCAAGCCCGGCTACCTTCTTTATAGCATGTAAGGAGATGCATTTGTGTGTCTAAGGCCTGGGTACTGCAATAACAGTCATGCCAGTTTGCACCCACGGACACTGGAATAAAGGTGGCTAGAATCTGACGTTTGCAGTGTCTCATCCTTGCTCAGAAGACCATAATTTAAGCCTTTGAAAACAAGATGCTCGGTCACATCACACCAACTAGGTTCTTGAGTACAGATTCCAAGATATACTACACCCCTTTGTTCCCTGTTCTGTGAGGCATATAAGATCCAGCAGACACCCGGTACCCCAAAAATATCTCTTCTCTTTCCTCACTAAGGATAGGACCATGATTACAAAAAAAGAAAAAAATACCAGCTTGAGTGGTTGTTGAGTTCTTTCCGAGTACTGCAAGAGGTGTTATGTATGTAATAGTTACACATAGAAGATGAGACAGGCTGTCCATCATTCTAACGCAAATGATCATCCCTCCCTGACGGTCAAGCCTTGATTGATTTGCTGCCCACTAACTCTTACTGAGTCCTTCACCCTGGAAGTGACTGAGTTCCTTTCAGCTTCAGTAGTTTAAAAAGAATCTCTTCCTCCCTAGTGGCGGGAGATGCCAAAGATAAAGACATCTCCTGGTTCTCCCCCAACGGGGAAAAGCTGACCCCGAACCAGCAGCGCATCTCGGTGGTGTGGAACGATGACTCCTCCTCCACCCTCACCATCTACAATGCCAACATTGACGATGCCGGCATTTACAAGTGTGTGGTCACGGGCGAGGACGGCAGCGAGTCAGAGGCCACCGTCAACGTGAAGATCTTCCGTAAGAGCCTCCTTCCTCCCCTTCTGTGGTCTGTGACCTCTCCCTATCGAGGAGACACGTGTGTGGTAGAAAGGCTGAGGGGGCAACCGAGGGCCACTGAGAGTCTCACAGGTCCCCTTCTCTCTCCCTCAGTCTTTTTGGATCTAGCTCAGATCTCCAATATGTTCTTAAATGGTGTGTGGCCAACTCAGAACTCACTGCCCCGGGTTCACACTGGTCACAGCTACCCCCCACAGGCCACCCAGAAGTCTGTTTCAGCTTCTCTCTCTTCCCTGAGTGTTGACTGAGCTTAGACAGTTTCCCTCTGCCCTGCCCAGAGGCTCAGTGGGGGCAGGGAGGTCATTATCTGAGCACCCTGTGCCACGCAGAGCAGGGAGTTCCGTTGCCGCTGAAACCCCATCTGGAGGTGGCACCTCTTTACCTTCTTATCATGCATCTGTCCCCTTGGTCAGAGTAATAGTGGTGACAGCTCATAGAACAGTATAGATTGCCGCTGTATTGCCGTTGAATGTGTTTGTCTTCTGATCTCTTCTTCAGCATTCTGTCCCCTGTGGGGAAGTGGGGTGGGGCGGGGGGGGTAGGCGTCCAAGTGGGAGACAAAGAAAGGACGGATGGCTCCTGGACCCAATTCATTCTTCCTGGGCATTGTGTTCCATTGGCATTGCCCCTCGGGTCAGGGACACCTTTGTCAAGACAATGTTTTCATTCTCTAGACCTTTTTTTGCATAAAGTGTAACAAACTTAGCTCTCAGTGAGTAGATGTGGTTGCCAAGCATTGATTACATAGTCCCCTACTTACACCAGCTGCTCCACCTGGCATCTGTGGCCAAGCACCCCTCTTCTACACCTGTATATAAGGAATGACACTTGCCGTGACTCAAATCTAGGCAGCCTAGATCTCATGGGAAGGGATCTCTGTGGGGGACCAGCTGTTTTCCCTCACTCTTCTGCTCCTTTTCCAGAGAAGCTCATGTTCAAGAATGCACCGACCCCACAGGAGTTCAGGGAAGGGGAAGATGCTGTGATCGTGTGTGACGTTGTCAGCTCCCTGCCACCAACCATCATTTGGAAACACAAAGGCCGAGATGTCATCCTGAAAAAAGACGGTGAGACCTGAATCTCCCGACAGCTGCCCTTTCCCCTGGGCCACCAACTTCCTTAGTTTTTTCACCTCTCCCAGCCCCAGAGACACTCCAGCTGGGACTCAGCATCAAGTGTACCAGAACCCACATGCAGTTTCCAACTCCTCATATATGTTGGTATATTCAGACATTGATTTTCATTTTGAAGCAAAAGACAAATTTCCAATAGACTTTTGTTCTTTACCCTATTTCGGAGCCAGGGACGCATTTTCTTATTTCAGCTTAAAGCTCCTCCCCATGAGATGAAAGTTAGGGAAAAGGACACAGCCTGGGCTGGCAGCCTGCAGGTATCAGAGTCCTCTGACTGATCCTCGGGTGGACCTGTCTCTTATCTCTTCTAGTCCGATTCATAGTCCTGTCCAACAACTACCTGCAGATCCGGAGCATCAAGAAAACAGATGAGGGCACTTATCGCTGTGAGGGCAGAATCCTGGCACGGGGGGAGATCAACTTCAAGGACATTCAGGTCATTGTGAATGGTGAGAACATCCATTCTTCTGTCTACTAAACCTTGGTTTCCCAAAATCATTCTCTTTTAATTCCTCTCTGGTCTAGAAAATAAACCCTGTCCTGACTTATTCATCCATCTTGGCTGAGTCCCCTTCCCACCATAACCTGTGTGGGTTGGGGGATGGGGTGTTAAAAAATACACTTGCCTTTTAGCCCTCCCCTTAACTGTGGGGGTTTTCATGCAGTGGTTGAATGTCCTTCATTGTCTTACAACACTAGAAACTTTGCTCATGCTTACTAAGAAATTCTTTTCTTTTTTTGAGACAGAGTTTCATTTTGTCATCCTCGATAGAGTGCCGTGGTGTCTTAGCTCACAGCAACCTCAGACTTGGGTTCAAGCAATCGTCAAGCCTAAGCCTCCCAAATAGCTGGGCCTAAAGGTGCCCACTGCAATGTCCAGCTATTTTGTTGTTGTTGTTTAGCAGGCCCGGGCCGGGTTCAAACCCACCAGCCCCGGTGTATGTGGCCAGTTCCCTTCCCACTGAGCTACAGGCACCAAGCTCATACTGAAAAATTCTTATTCCTCCTCATTGTCCTTGATGTGACCATAATTGTGAAGTTAATCCCCTGGTTCAGTGTTCAAAGAAAGTATTACAATCAATTCAGGTTTCAGAACAGTCAGAATCATGGTCTATAGGCTTATTAATCTTAATTTGTAGTGTCAAATAAACACACCCATGGAATCAATCTGACATTTATAAGATGTTTACAGGAAATTATAATGTCAGTATTAAGAAAATAAGTAAATCATGGTTGAATTGTTTTGACTATTGACTTTTTTTTTTTTTTTTTTTTTGCCAAAATCTCCTCCTCTCATTCCTTTGCTAAAAAACAGTTTGTGCACAAGGTTGTTTATGACAATCCCAGAGAAATGTCATTCTCTTTGGTGAGATGGTGAATTTCAAATTGGCATTAACCATTTAACCACCAAAAGCAGTAGTCTCCAACTTGCCCCGGTATCAAGAGCCCCTCTTTAATGTCAAGTTCCTCTGGCCCTTGTAGTTATTACATTTAATATGCATTGACTGAAAAAGTGTATTTTGAAAAAAATAGCTTCTGTAAATCAAATGCTGTTTTAACATGAGCAAAATATATTTTTACAGCTCCTTAACTCCTGAAAGGTAAAAAGTCATGTTTGGGAGAACTCCCTATTTGCTCTACAGTAGTTAGTTAATGAACTAACTAGCACATGAACTAAGATTATTTATGGTAACTCGAAACTGCCCAGGACCCTTGTCTTGCAGACTGAGACCCCCTGACCCTGAAGGTGTCTCTTCTCCAGGCTACTGGGTTCTTCCTAGTCTTCACAACCACCCCTGACACCCTTCTCTCCTTCAGTGCCACCCACCGTGCAGGCCAGGCAGAATATCGTGAATGCCACCGCCAACCTTGGCCAGTCCGTCACCCTGGTTTGCGATGCTGAAGGCTTCCCAGAGCCCACCATGAGCTGGACAAAGTAAGAAACTGGCTCGTGCCTTTTCTTCATGGATTAGAAAAGAAGGCATCCTAGCGTCTGCTTCATGTGACATTTTAGTGGATTGAGTGTAGACATCTTGGGAGTGTCACCTCCAGGTGAAGAGTGGCTTCTGTCTTGTACATTCCATCCCTCCTTCACTTCCAGTCTTGCAGGGGCAGAACCAGAGGGTGTGCCCTTGGGGTAGGGAGGGCTGTTTGAAACTTTCTGTTGTGTGGTTCACACCCCTCAGATTATGAAGACCGAGTAGAGAAATCAAAGGTGCATCTGGAAGCACAACTCGGCGTCTCAACTTTCTGTGACAGCAAGTTGTCTGCATTCTGTAGAAAGTAAATAAGACAAACATCTCGACTCTGTGGTCAACACCATGCTACCTTGCACTCCTTTCCCCTGCAGGGATGGAGACCAGATCGAGGCTGAGGAAGATGATGAGAAGTACATCTTCAGCGATGACAGCTCTGAGCTGACCATCAGGAAGGTGGACAAGAACGATGAGGCCGAGTATGTCTGCATTGCTGAGAACAAGGCCGGCGAGCAGGATGCATCCATCCACCTCAAAGTCTTTGGTAAGGGCCGAGGTCACTCTCTGCCACAGTCCCTCGTATGCCACACTCTCAATCCACTGGGAAGAGCCTGTTCACTCCACCCTGGGATAGATCCCAAATGCGACCATTCCTTGTCAGCCCCACCACCTAGTCCTGGTCCAAGCCACTGTCATCCTCACTTGCACAGTGGGACGGTCTCCCTGGTGGCCTTCCTGCCTTTCCCATTGGTCCTCTTTATTCCCTTCTATTCACAGTAGCCAGGATGGCCTAAGTGCCACTCATCCTTGTATGGTCTCCCAGCAGCTTCCTGCTGCAGTGAGAATAAAATCCAGAGTCCCCACCATGGCCTACACGACCGAGTCTGAACAGGACCCTGCCTTCCTCTCCAGCCTGGCCTTTCCCTCGCTGTGCTCCACTTTTAAACTCTCCAGCCACACAGGCCTTCTTTCCACCGCTCAGACACACTGAGCTTGTTCTGTCTCGGGGACATTGCACTTGATATGTCTTCTACTTGGAGTATCATTCCTCAGCTTCCCTCCAAGCCACTGTCTTCATCCATCATACAGATCTCAACTCAAATCCACCTTCTCAAAGATTCCTCCTCCCACAGCCTGGGTTAGTGCAGACCCTGATCACTGGTGCTTACAGCTCCCAGGCAGTTAAAATGTGTATCTGGGAACCAGGGTTGAGTCCTGTGTGTTTAGCCTGATCAGGAGAACTATTTGTAAACGTGGACCTTTGAAAATCAATGTTTGTATGCAAATGACTTGCTATTTATTCCATAATGACACCTAGGTTTAAAAACAGGTTATCAGTTTGCTTCAAATTACTATGTACTTGACAGTGAATGCTAAGTTTCTTGAAAAATATTCTTGAGAGTCTTTTCTCTCATTCAAACTGATTTCCCCCCAATCACTGTGATTTTATTAAGTTTTTCCATATTATAGAAAAACACAGATGTCTTTGTTAATTTAGTCCTTCACTTAATGAATATTAGGCCCCATTGTTGCTGGACAGAGGGCCTCCAGGGATGAGTAGGTTATAGTTCCCTGACCCTGAGAAGCACAAAGAGGGAGATGAACACGTAAACATATATTAGATAAGTTATAATAGTGTAAACCCACAACATTTGAGCAACCCCTATGGACCCAGCCATTGCAGTTCATAAAGATGAAAAGCGTGAAACCTGTTCTCATTGGTAGGTTCACAGGCTAATGAAAATGGTCACTGCCGGAATCTGAAATGAGAATCAATTATAATGAATTCATAATAGCAGTATGCATAGGGCTTTACAGGAAAGATCTCTGGTCTTGCATGACGTAAGTTAAAGACCAGCATCACATCCATGTCTGTATCACGAGTCAGCCTTACCCAGCTGAACATGGGGCAGTTGGGCAGCGGCTAAACATTTCAGGCAGCCCATACTCAGGCTGGAAAAGCACATGTTTTAGAACGAGAGCTCTTTATGGACAGGAACTGTGTCTGTTTTACTCACAGATATGTCCCTGGTGTGAATAAAGGACAGAATTATCACTCACTTCGTGTGAATGGAGCCAGGCACATGGGACAGGGAGCTGAGCCTGGAACCATGTCGCCATTTGTCTTGAGGAAATTCTGTTAGACATGAGCCCCATAAAGTACTAATAATAAACACCCAAAAATGAGTCCTTCTTGGCTGGGAAGTGCTTTCCATAATTTAACTCTTTTCATCCCCATCTTACCTCTGTGACATAGATTTAATTATGATCTCCGCCTTTCCAATGACCACCCTCAGCACAGGAAAGTGAGATGCTCCACCTGTGGAGCCAGGGTTCAAAGACCAAATCTGAGCAGGATCCTGCCTTCCTCTTAGAAGGCAGTTGGCTTCGAAGTCCCTAAGTTCACAGTGGTGGTTGCTATCCCACAAAACCCAAGAGAACACATCCCGTCTCTGGGTCACGTGGGGAATGACTGGCGATTCTAGAATTAGTGCCCTCGGCCTCTACCACCACGCAGCTGGCGTTTCTCTGTAGGAGGACACTCAGCTCTGAGTTGGCTGGACAGGAACAGATCTCAGCGTCCCTTCCTGGGGAAAGGAGACATGGGGTGGGCATTGAGGGCAGGGCCACGTGGGGCCAAGGGCTAATGACGAAAGTGGGCCAGGTCAAGGGGAGTAGGTGATGAGGTCTGAAAGTAGGATGGGGGAATTGGCAAGACCGGGTTTGTCATCCATCCTCCACCTTGGAGGATGAACACCCCCCGATGTCACTGGGGCAGGAATGGGGGAGGCTCTCCAGCAATAGCAGGATTTCCAGCAAGAGGTAAAAAGAAGAAAGAATCCTATGGCTTAATAAGAACAAGCTCAACACTCCTATAGCTTCAAGAAAGGATGGCAGTCAGTAGGTAAGGGACATTTATAAATTAGGGACGGTCACAATTGTGCCTAAATGACATCATTTTTTCCTAAGAGAAAGATACATTCTAATATGCATTGCCCTAGTTATTAGCTAGACACTCTTTTACTAAGTCGCTTCATCCTACCTGTCTTTAAATTTGGCAGTGAATTTCCATTGCTCCTTTCCCAGTGGGCCCTTCTAAAGAAGGAGTTCTGTCTCCCCAGATTCTTATTATCTCAGGTTAATGCTCTTGAGGTCTCCTGCTGCCCCAGGCTAGTTTACCAGCAGACAGAAGCCTTGCTTAGCTGATACCTTATGACTAAAGCAAACCTTGTGGGCTCCAGCAAAGAACAAACGGAGCCTGAAGGAAGGTCTACCTACTCTGTCCAGGTATACTGTCCACATTCTTTGTTCAGGAAAGCAGGGCTGCAGGGCTCTCCCTGGGCTGGGGTTGCAGGATCTGGGCTGGGAGGAGCAGGACTGGGCGAGGCTGACTCTGAGAGGCAGGCCTGCTGAACCCAGGGCCCCTGGGGAAAGGTGCAGTGGAGTAACCCCAGGCACTGAATCCCAGGGAGGCATGAGAAGAATAGAATGGTGATCAGAAAGCCAGGGGCCCACAGCAGAGCTTAATTAAGGTGGAGCAAAGGGTCCAGAAGGTGTGACCTGGCCAGGTTCCTCTAGGTGCTGGAATGCAGAGGGAGAGAATCTTTTATAAGTAGGGTGACCCAGCATCTGTCCCTCTGTGCCCAGTAATGCCCCTTGTGCTGGTGTAATTATTTAGGGCAGCCCCCTTCACTCTCAAGAGTGTCACAATTTAGAGAAGAAATTCCATGTATTGCTGTCCTTTCTCTAAGGCAGCGTTCTAAACCTTCAGCATTAGCTCTGACAGCAGCTCTGCTTCTGGAGTCAGAGAAGATGAAGTAGTGATGAGAAGCCAGCCTTCCTTCCAGCAGCCCTCCATGGGCTGGACAAAATTAGTCATTGTTAACACTGTTTTTACAAAGACTATAGTTTGTCTTTTTCTAAGAACTTGTACAATGCACCCTTTGTAACCATCTGGGAAATGGAGCCACCAAGACCAAATGTTAATAGACGTTAACTGACCCTTGTCTGTCTTGTGTTAACCTTTGGCCAGCAGGACAAAGTGCTGTAAGTCAGGCGAAGGTCCCCAGAACACCATCTCAATCGCAGAGCCTGACCAGGTTCTGAGAGGCCCAAAATTCAGACTCCCCAGGACTATCTCCAGACTCCACAAACAATCGTTCAGTTTAGTAAAGTAAATTCAGCAGTTTGGCTGAATTTTTTTTGTATTTTGCTTTTTTTACTCTGTGATTTTGACAGCACAGAAATTTGGCTTTTACTTTACCTTTATTTTACTTTAGTTTATTGACCTTTTTGTCTTTGATGTTTATCTCATTTTACTTTTATGTTACCCTCCTGAAACATCCTATTCAATCGCACTTAGCTCTTACTCCTTTCAATAAAAGTTATCAAGATAGACTCAAAATCTTCCTCTAGAAAAACCTCAGTCATGCAGACTTAATCCACTTAAATTTATGACTATTTGACCACACTGGGTTGAGATGTGCCTACGTACCATCCATCAGAAAAGGATTTGCTAAGTTGCCTGTTAGATTAACTTTAGAATATTTGAACTAGATGGGCAATTTCATACAGAAGCAGGCATTTCCTACCAAAAAAAAAGTATAGCTCTATCATTGTTTCCAATTATTAAACCAACAGCAAAGACCTCAACGTGGAGTACAGACACAGGCAGGAGTTTATTTCCCTAGTTGGGGTTACTGTATGAGTCTGAATGTAAAGCAAATTATGAGTCTGAATGTAAAGCAAATTTTTTAAAAGCTAGCTATAATTCTGGTTGCTCTGTTTGTTTATCTATCCTGGCCTTTTTTTTTTTTCTATTAGTGAAATAAGTTACATTTGTGCAATGTTATCTTTTTTCCTTCTATGGAAAGCTCAGCAATTTCAGAGTATAATTGTTTTAAATTGGGAAAATTCAATTTTCTCTAATGTTTTAACATTTAACTCAGCTTTGGAGTGCTTGTTTTTCTGCATTACCCAGAACAGTTGGCAAATGAACTCATCTCAAGTCATCTCCGTCCCTCCTCAGCCCCGCCCGGCCCCGCCCACTTCTTTGCCTGCTCTCTTCACTGAGTTAATGCTAACACCATCCTGTGGTCACTGAGAGTCCGAGTCATCTGGACCTCTTCTTGCTCCTTCTTTTGACTCTCCTCAGCCCTATGCCCAATCTGCTCGTTTGCCACACCCTCCAGCCCTTTCTTTAACATCTCTCTCAAAGTTGACCTTTTGCCCTTTACTTTCTGTTCCCTGCAAAACAACCTTACTCAGGACTCACTGTTATGTCACACCCAGGTCATTACCCAGACTTCCAAATTGGTCTTCTCACCTCAACATTGTCTCCATTCTAAATCATCTTCAAATTTTCCTGGATTAACTTTCTTGAAGTACAACTGATGTCATTCCCCTAATCAAACCCTTGATCTACCAGCCAGTAGGTAAAATTCTAGCAATCCAGCCTTGCCTCCCTCTGCCTCACACCGTCCTGCTCAGTCCTCTCTTCACACATTCTCACCTCTTTCCTTTTATTCTAGCAGTTTTCTGCACTTAGAAAGACCCCGTTCCTACCCCTGAGTTTTAATTGCTGAAAGTCTCATGGCGCAGCCTCAGAGCTGTCTCCTCTTAAAGGCTCTAACCAGGGAAGTGTCTTCCCTCTGCGTCTCTCCCCCATAGCTATTTCCCTTAGCACTCAAACTCTCCAATTTCTCTTGTGGTTTCTAAGCTTATACACGCCTTTCCTTGGAGGTTCTGCTCTGGATCTCCCAAAACATCTAGACGAGGGCCTTTTGTTTAACAAACAGATAAAACCCTCGTTGAATGGTTGCACATCGTCCTCTAAACCCCAAAAGTAAACTCACAGAAATGTTTTGTCTTTTCAGCAAAGCCCAAAATCACGTATGTAGAGAACCAGACTGCCATGGAATTGGAAGAGCAGGTTACTCTCACCTGTGAAGCCTCCGGGGACCCCATTCCCTCCATCACCTGGAGAACCTCCACCCGGAACATCAGCAGTGAAGAAAAGGTATAATGTTGCCCAAGAGTTTCAGGGTCATGGAGCACACACTTGAAGCAGGTTGAGTCTGCGCATGCCTGGTTCTCTTCATTGAGCTAGAAGCTGGGATATGGTCAGCAGAGGCCATACCCGGGGCCTGGGGCCTCCCCCAGCCCCTCCAGCCTGCAGGACCTGGCCTGCTCAGCATCCTCTTGCAATGGGATGGGCCCAATTCCTTGGGTAGCTGGGCAGGGGTATGATGTTAGTGGGCATGCTTGTTAGCCGTTCTGTGGAGGAGGTGATAGTGATTTTCAAACCCAGGGTTATGGAGCTGTGAGGAACAAGGAGAAGCCAAGATCCTGGTGCACCAGATGGCGTTCTTACCATCTCAGCAGCACCTAAGGAGATGTCCCCAGAAATAATCAGGATCAAAACGAGCCTCTGAACTCTCGTCCTTGTGTTTTGTGTCCTCGTGCTACAGACACACTTATGCACAGAAGCTTGGCCACCTTTGTGTCTGCCTGTATTCTTGGTCACATTTGGATGTCATTTTGTTCGAAAGGCAAAAATAATTAGCAGTTTCTAAATGATGATTCTACCTAGGAAATACAGTATAGTCCATGAAGGTTTGAGAACATTGTACCAACCTTCCTGATAAATTAAAATGACTTTAAAGCTTTAAAGCACGTGGATTTATAGGCCACCGGAAAGCTATCTTTATTGCTGACGATATATAAACATTAAAGTGACCACACATCATGAGTGGGCCAAAAGCAGGGGGAAAAAGCTTGGGTTTAAAGCAAATTAAACCTTCCCATGGCTCTTCTCCAATTTTCATCTCACATATCCTATAGTGATGGACTTCGTTTTGGCTGGCCAAAGGTTTGTCACCTATTCAGGAGTAATGGCCTTGCCCTTAAAGAACATTTATAATGGATTGCTTATTGACCAAAATGTCAGAAATGATGGATTTTCACTCTTCTGCCTCACTGCAGGAAATCCTTAGAGAAGATAAACTCAAATAAAGCCAAAAACAGATAGTTTGAAATACTAGTGCTAAATTTAGGGTTTGCATTTGAGGGACTGATTCTTGTCCCACTAATAGAAAACAAAACTAAATCAAAAGGAACAGAAGTTGCTATTTCAAATAATTCATTACCTTTTTTTTTTGTTTTTTGCAAGTTTTACCTCTAGAGTTGAAGGCAACTTAACAAAAACTGAACTGAAGAACTGCTAAGTATTTTTGAAACTCACATATGCTGTTTGATACCGTGAAGAGCAACTAGGTTGACAAATGTGATGTTTACTTGGATATGTTCTTTATCAACATTGGAATTAAACCTTCAGCTAAGATTTCAGCTCGTATCATGTGTGTTGTGTGGGCTGAATGTACATTTCAGGGCTTGTACCACTGGGCCACTGCTTGGCAGATCTGTCTACATCAGCTTAAAAGTAGATTTGTCGAGGGTGACCCAGTGTGTGTCTTTGACCTACAGTGAAGGACAGAAATAATATCTATCTCAGATGAATGATGCTTTTAAATTCTATATCTTTTCTAGAAATAGCTCAACAGCCAAGCCAGACCAGAAGTGTTATTAAGATTTGTGCCTACTGAGGTTCTTTAATAGGCTGGCACTTCTGGCTTGTATCTGTAATTTCATTTTTATAGAATGAAGATAAATAGCCAGGAACTAATATACACTTAGACCCACTAAATATCGAAACTGAAGGTGTCCAGCAGAGACTGTCTGGAGCCTAGTAGGGAGTGCTTTTAATAAAATGCAGTTATCAGTATATATCATCAGTCCTAGACACTTATTTAAGCCCAGCCACAAGGGTTATATTGTAGTTGTTTTTACTATGAACCTTCAAGTCTATGTGAAGTGATATGAAACATGAGTGATTCAGTGTCAGAACAAGTCCTCCAAATGAGACAGTGATCTGAAACCAGATGAATGGGTTTGCCTAAATGAAACCGTGTAAGGAAATTTCCCCTTTCTATTAATTGTATATTAATGGAGAGGCATGGCGTCCATGGAGAGGCATGACGTCCATCTTATACCGTGGATGGCTAATAATTAAGAAAGCAAATATGAGCTATTTATGAGCAGGTCGGAGTCCAACTTTGGCAGCCGCTTCCTGTGTTCTCCATACAAAGTTGCATCATACATAATTAAGTGTCAATAGTACTAGCATCACTGAATTGTAGGAGTGGATGAAAATAATTTTCTTTTTCACATAAGGATGATATGCTAAAAAGTTAGCAATAGACAAAGTAAAGAAGCCTCCCAAGTTCTAAACAAAAGAAAAAAAAAATGAGAAAAAAAAGCCTCCCAAGAGTGAGACACCTAAAATGCCCACATCATAGAAGGTCAGAAGGCACTTTTCGAGCATATCCAGCCTCTCCTGGCACCTTTCCTAGCACGCCTGCCAGGAGGTCACTCAGCCCTGTGTGAAGGGTGATAACATCAGTCCTCTGCAGAGGAGCTGGCCAGCACTGATGGACAGAAAGAACTGCTTTAGTGACTCCCCTTCTCTCAGTCCGCCCCGCCTCCGCCACAGAGCCATCCAAGCAGCTTTTCAATTTTCTCTCAATCTGCTCCTCTTCCCAGCTATTTCTACTGTTTCTCATATGTCGCGGCATCCACCTCTTCTACCCTTGTAGTTAGTTACCCTGTACTAGATAGCTTTAGTTCACTCTTGCTCTTCTAAGTCTTGACATCTCCAGTGCGACTAACACAGGCTGCCCTGCAAAGGGTCATCGCATCCTTGATCAGGAGACCACCATGCAGTTACTGGTGCATTAGCTCCTTAGCAGTTTCCTCATTCTCTTGCCGCCTATTGAGCGTGTGGTCAACTAAAATGCTCAGGTCTTTTTTACATGAACTGCGTTTAAGCCACATATCCCCTGTCCTGTTCTTACACAATTGATCGCTTAATCAATAATGCAGAATTTTATATTTATTTCTGTTAAAAAAAAATTGTATTTTGTTTGTTGCAGCCCAGTGTTTCTCAACAGGGTCACTGTGGCAATCTGGGAAGACCCTTCCTTCCCCAGGACTGTCCTATGCTTTGCAAGACTTTTAGCATCGATCTCTGGTCCACTTGCTTTTGAATGCCAGTAGCCACCTCTGAGCATTACTGAAAATGCCACTTGTACAAGCAATCCTTGGCTTGAGAATGACTGAGCCCGCCTTTCCAGCGAGTCAAGACTACCTTTTATCAGAACTCCCATGAGAAGTCTGTAGGTTCAGGGCCTGTCAACCCAGATGGGCCCCCTGCTTTATATACGCATATTAAAAGTAATGAGATGGAAGCAATCCATGGGGATCCCGGCTCTGAGCATATTGCCCAAGAGCAGGCAATTGAATAGCCTTCCTAATGCAATTGTCATCCAACTTTCCAATTGGTTGTTGCTTCCAACCTTGTATGAACACCTAATTGGCATATCTTTGCTCTCTGAAAAAGATGTTGATTGGGACAAGTCAAGTATAGAACCTTAGACTGTCAGGGTGGCTCCCCTCAGGCTCAGTGGCTCTGCCTGTGGAGCACCTGAGGCCACAGTGCCATGATGCTCTCTCTCATTATTTCTAGGCTTTTACAGAAGGTCCAATGATTCCTTGATTGAAGTTAGTTACAATGTAATCTAAATTAAGAGAGCTTTGTCTTTTGCTTCACTGCTGAGTTTAGTATTACCCTTCTTAAGAGAAGAGGGGGCAAAAAGGCTTTCAACCAAGACACATGATTGGTAACTTACTAATAGAATTTCAGTGTTCTTGTTCATTAAAAAAGAAGTGGGGAAGGGAGCGGCACCTGTGGCTCAAAGGAACAGGGCACCAGACCCATGTACCAGAGGTACCTGGCCCTGGCCAAAAACTGAAAAAGAAAAAAAAAAAAGAAAAGAAGAAGAAGAAGTGAAGAAGATAGAGCAAAAACCAATACAAAGAGTGTGAACATCACACTGTACCTGAGCTCCTGTCTCTGGATGGAGTCTACTCACTTATTTGAGAATGATCCTCATCAAACTGTTAGGCTTCAGCTAGTAGAGTTGGCTTAGGTCAACAACTAAAATAGTTAGGCTAAGTCTAATTTTTTGGAGACCATCAAGGAGATAAGGTGTCCAAAAGTTGAGCCATCTCTAAGTGGTCACTCTTACATTGACCAAAAAATTAAAAATAAAAAAAAATTGGTCAGTTTGATCATGAGCGTGAAGGTCATTGTGATCCTACAGAAAGGTCGTACATCCCAGTTTCCTTTATTGCTCATCCTGCCCGGATTCCTGTTAAATATTGCCAGGTGTTTGGGGAGTGGGTGCTAAATTCCAGGCACTATTTACATTCTAAGTGAGTTGCAGGGAGGATGATTTGCATACACTATCCCTGGTAGAAAACATCTACCATGTGCTTATTGGAACATCATGCCTTTGAAATAACTAGCAGAGAAAGGCCTATCAAGCCTTTATGATTAAGGAAAAGCACAGGGGTGAAGGGCTGCAATCAGAAGAGATAGAAAAACTGAAAAAGCACTTTGTAAACCTCGAATGTTGGGCTAACAGAATATCCTACAAATAAGCAAGACCTTTTTGAAATTCCGGATTCTCTGGAAGCTGCTGCTTTCTTTTCCCCAGAAAGAATTCTTCATTAAACACAAACCCAGTGCCCACTTTTAAAACGTTGGAAAAGGTGACTGTACTGAACAATCAGAGTCTGGTTTATCCGTGATGTGGGCACATATAAAACAGAGAATCCTTCGGATAATTATAGAGATACTTCAGTTTGTATACATATTCCTGCAGACTTGTATATAAGACAATCGAACATGTGCACCTTAAAACAACCTAGAACTAACAATTTTTTTGAGCCTTACTAATCATATCCTAATGTATCTCATAAACATGTATATTTCCATATCAGTTTGTCTTAAAGTGGGCCACACCCTCACCAAATGAGTAGAGCTAGATGTTTTCTATCATTCCACCAGGCATAAAGGTAGGAAGGCTTTACGGAACTTTATGTTACTATCAACTCCTTATTCTAAAAGCCACAGAACCATAGTGATTTAGGAGAGATACAAGAAGCATCAGATTTGAAAAATGAACAACTGTATATGATATGGTCCTTAAAAGACCAAGCTCTTAATTCATGCAGCCCTGGCGTGTGACAGACAAGCTTCTAAGTGATGTGGCATTGGTGACCACCTCTGACGTGCTGGCCCACTGTCACTTTAGTCTTTGCACGTTCCTCTGTTCTCACATTCTTCTTTATTCCACCATCATGTGACATAACCCAAGATTTCCATCCTCATTGCTCACAAAAGCTCATTGCACTTGGTGGACTCTCACTAAATGTTTGCTCCCTCATTTGCATTCCCTGAATTGCATTGCTGTGTTTCTAGCAATTTTTTTATTCTGTTTCCATCTGAACATCAGGGACAATTAGGCAGTCATGCTACCTAATGAAAAGAACATGCAGCTATGATGTCTTTGACTCCTGGTATGAAAAACGGCAAGCAGAGTAAATTGCCAAGTGCTAGAGGAATAAAGAAAATGTACATGTGGATGGGAAAATGCCCCAAACCTCGAAGTCCCTGCCTTGGCTCACTCCCTCGTGCCTGCTGGAGCACTCATGCCATCTGGGCGTTCTCTGCCTTTAGGGACTGACCGCCACCTCTTGCATTTGGTATCCTCAAAGCTTCCTGAGCCGCAGTTTCAAGGACTGCACGCTTCCCTTTCCTAGTGTACCTCTGCTCCTTGCTTTGTTCCTGATTTCTAGCAGAATGCATGCAAAAAGTTGGAGAATGCATGAGCATAAAACGTCATTAGTCTGGCTATGATAAGCTGTCTAATAAAACCCAAAGGAAGAAACCTGCTCTCTAAGTGTCGCTAGATGATGTGGTTAGATCTATGAGTGTCGCCAAATACTACAAGAATATTTCAAGTGTGTGGGGACGCTTTATCAGGAGCAGTCTGATGTGTCTGCTGGCACCCATCCGTATGTCCCCAAAGAGGAGGAAAGCCTCTACCTTTTGAATTAGACATTTCAATGTGCATAAGGGGGAGAAAAGATCAACCTAAGCTAGATCTTAAATTGGGTAATAAACACACCATTGAAAGTGGGCCTTGGCAAAAGTTCTGAATTAAAAAGAAACTGCATGTGCACGGAATCCAGTGGGATACATCCATTCTCTAAAGCAACATGTTGTAAAATTTTACTACTTTCTTGTTGTGTTTTATATCTTGTTCTCTCCAGGCTTCGTGGACTCGACCAGAGAAGCAAGAGGTATAGCTTACCTGACCACTAGCCAGTCTTTAGATTTTAAAGCGTTAAAGTTTAACTCAGTTTAATAACCAGACATGCTAAACTAATTAGTAATTTAGTTAGATTAAAGAGTAGGTCGATAGTGGTAGTAGACATTACTTAGCAATAGTGTCATTCTGAGCAAGCAAGCTGTGTTGGGAGTGGGTGAACAAACCCTTATTATTTCCTAAAACTGGATCTTATTCTCTTGCTGGTGCTGGTAAAATCGCATCCAGGTAATTAAACTGATAGAAATAAATTGCCCCAATTCCCAGGGCAGGAATGAAATGCTTTTGACTTTCCGTGGTTGATGTGGCTTTGGACCATAAAGTCACAGAGTTAGTGATCTAAATACCCACCCATCCCTTTCCTTTCCAGCTCAACTCATCTTGTTGCTCACTTACAATGATTGGTCTTGGAAAGTTATCATGTCACATTTCATCTCAAAAGCAATGCAAATGACATCTCGCATTTGGCTTTCCCAAATTGCTAAACATATCTATGTTACTTTTATAGAGCATAAAATTTACTCAATTAGAATGATTTGGTACAAGTGGGTTTTATGTTTTTTAAAGTCAGTGGCATTTAGCTTTTGAAATCTCTCTACTTTCTTCAGTTTGGGTGATAGAGGACTTAGTTTGAAAACTGAAGTATATTAATCTTTAAATCTTAACTATATCCCAAGACCATACTTAAGATCATACCTATTGTTTCTCACCCGATTTGTGGGACTAAGTGACATATTGTGAAATAAAAAGCAATACATTTTAGATGCGATTCAAGGACCGAATCATTACATACTTTTTTAAAAGTAGCTTTTGTCTCTTTGCTATATTAATAATAAATGCAGAATGTGGTGACCCTGTAGACTCTGTATCTTAATTTGGTAAATCTATCCCTTAGTCTTTCAGGAATGATAATTATTCAGAACATACAACTCATGTGTTCAGGTCATGACTATGAATATTTAATGCCATTAAATATTTAAAAGTTGACTGCCTGTCCCCAGGCACTGGTAGACGTTTCTGCCGTTGTCAGCTCTAGTTCATTATAAGCTCTCTTTGCTCCACACCTCCCTCCAAGTCCAAGGAACTGTAGTTAGGGGCACATCGTCCATGAAATGCTTCCCTCCTGTGGAACAAGAACCACTTAGAGCTATCACAGGTTGGGTATTTTATTGCCCAAAAGTCACGGTGGCATTGGGTTGGGGAAGCCCAAGGAAAGCGTTAATTATTGGCCACTCTTCGGCTGCTGCAGATCCCTTCTGCCAGGCCTTGAACAGCAGTTCCTGTAGTCATTCTGATTTAGAGGAGGAGCTGAGATTTATCAGGGAGCATTAAGGTGACGTTAAGAGAATTATTATTATAAGTGCAAGTAATAGGTTTACTCTCAGGAAAGCAGACACCTCACTCCCTTTTCCAGAAGTGTCCTTATCTGGAGTGTCGCACTTTGGTCATAATTGACTTTCAAGTGAAGGCTGCCCCTGGGGCTCAGTCCTGTTCTCTCCTGTTTGTCTCATTTAGAACTGAAGACCGTAAGTCCAGATAAGTACAAAAGAAGGCTCAAGTTAGGGCCAGTTTGATTCTGTAAGTTCAAACAGCCTTAGCATTTTTAGCTGGAAAAAGGGAGAGAAAACTTTTTTGATGTCAAGAAGAATTACAATTCCCCTTCATACTTTTTTGAATAAAAAAAGAAAGGTCTTCTTGTCATCGTGATCCTTGCACACTTGCCCAGAGCTCATTTGCTCCCTCTGTCACCACAGCCTGGAGGGTCAGCTTGACTTAGGCCCTGGGTGACTTGTCGGTGGCACCGTGTGACTTTGTCAGGGGGAGGTGGTCTAAGTGCACGGAGTCTCTCTGTGTTTCTTCAAAGGGAAAGCTGGACATGTGGCCAGTAACCCATCATCAGATCTGCAGTGAGCCCCTAGAGAACAAGAATTCCCTTTAGAAGGCTGCCTGGTGGGCAGCTGACACCATCAAATGGGAGAAATTTCCATATAGAGAAAATTTAGAAAAGAAAACAGATAGAAAAAAAAAAAGAAAAGAAAGGAAAAGGTATGGCTGTTCATGCAGCCATTTTCTCAGCTTCTCTTCAACCATTCTCTAGAATGTTCTGAGTAAAGAGTGCTCCTCCCTATTGTTAAAGTCTTACTGTTGCCTCACGATCCCCTTTGCCTCTTTTATTGCTTTCTTTGTCCCTTCATGGAAGTGTCCTCTTCCTAAAGACTGTGGTCAGTTTCCAGGTTCATGGTGACAGCCCCAGTCCAAGTCCTGCCTTTGTCACAAGGAAGGATATAGTTGAGTCGCTGGTTGGCAGCACTGAGGTAACTGGAAAGGCCAGGGATGGACTTTGAGCTCCCTCTGCTTTCCATCTTTGCTGTGTTTTAAACAGGAATGCCAAGCATGTCAGGCCAGGCCCATAGAGGTAAATGCAGGGATGGCTCTTGATGCCACTAGAGTAGATGACAGGTAAGGATTTTTCTGTGGTGCATGAGAAGAGCCACTGGGCTGTGTGAGCGAAACACCACTAGCCCACGAGCAAAGAGGTCCCACAATCCACCTGACAGCACGGGTGTCCCCAGGCACACCTGTCTGTTGTCCTCTCTCATTAGTGTGGGGTGCAGCTTCTCAACCAGCCGGGCTCCCAGATTTCTGTGTCCTATGGCAGCATCAGAGCACTCGTCTCAGGGAGGAGTGGCACTCACAGCAGCAGGCAGGGGGACTTTGCTTAGAGCTTCTGTCTTCTTGCCAGCAGCTATTTTCCAGCTTCCACTCATGAAGTGTGATGGGGACTTAAGTAACTGGGGCAGACTAGACTTGTGAGTGCTGGGGAAGGGACTTTTTGTGGTAAGTCTGAGGCTGCTGCCAAGGCCAAGCGTGCCTTGCTTTTGAGCTTCCTAGACTGGCTGCTGTATGACATGGCATTTCTGAGTTCACACTTCCAAACCCGCACACCAAAGAAACCTGAAGCCAAGAGTTCTTTCATTTTTTAAAGACCTATCTGATAGGTGGCAGATGGCAGGTGCAGTATCCCCTCCTCTGCATTTCTACAGAACATAATATACTGGAGATAAGAGGGTGGTGGCCCAGCCCACAAGAAACAAGACTCCTCCTTCAGATTACCAGCTTCCTTGAGGATCTGAACTTGGACCATGTGTCTGGACTGTGTCTGAGCTAGCAGCCACCTTAGTTAGAATGTTAGGGGAAAGAACCCTTGGAGACAGCCCCGTACTCATTGCCTAAGGACTGTGCTCATTCTCTCTTTGACCAATCATTGTAATTCTGGAGACTTAGGAAGCTCATTGCCATATCAAAGCCTATATAATGGTGACAACCATGGTTTTAAGAATCCCACATCTGCCTGGGACTCCCTACACCTCTCTCCCTGGAGGGAGAACCCATTAGCCCTACTTCCAGCTCAATAGCTAAGCTCCTGAGCTTTGAGTTGTTTGACTTGTTTTTAAATGGAATCATTTCACTTATGAGCATCCAGGAGAGAGAAGCATCTGCAGAAACCAAGGGCTCTTGTGCAATGTCTTACGTGGAGCATAGTCAGATTTTCTATCACGTGAGCGTGTACGTGTGCACCGTGGAACCAGGCAGGTGGACAGATGGGAAGGAGAGGATCACCAGACAGGGCTGCTGCCTCTGGCATGCCTCCTGCCCGGCGCGGTCGATTCCAAATTAGACACCCCAAACCAAGTCTTCTTGGGAGACCTGAGCCCAAACAGTGCTGGTGCTCAGTTAAGGCCGCGTGACGTAGCTGAGTCCCTTTTCTGTTTGTGTGGATCCACTCAAGTTCCCACGGTGCTCCCCACAGCCTCCCCCATCAGGTAGCACTTAAAGTAAGACTCAGCCATTGGCGCAGAGAGGAGAGAGGGTGAGACTGGTCACAGACACACGATGGCCTAGTCTCCTCACCGGCTCTGCTGTAGCACTGCTGCCCCCACCCTCCTAGGGCTCTGACGTGCCCCCTCCCTCCCGGCAGACTCTGGATGGGCACATGGTGGTGCGCTCCCACGCCCGCGTGTCGTCTCTGACCCTGAAGAGCATCCAGTACACGGACGCGGGCGAGTACATCTGCACGGCCAGCAACACCATCGGCCAGGACGCCCAGTCCATGTACTTGGAAGTGCAATGTGAGGGATGCTGGGGAAGATGGGGCAGAGGGAGGGCAGTGCAAGATGGGGACTGGGGAGACAGCCCCAAGGCCCTAGGTATGACCCCCCGTACCCCCCACCCCCGGCAGTTCTGCTCATGTCCCCTCTGGCAATCGGTCCAGGCCATTTCAGAGCTGTCCCTTGAGTCACCCCACACACACCATCCCCAGGCTTTCTACAAACTGGCCAACCCCCTGGCATCCTCCTGTGCCACGTGTGTGCACAGGAATTGTAAAACAGCCCTGACCTCCACTACACCAGGCACTGGCTCTGCTTTGGAGCACACCCGGCTTCCCGGTGCCAGGAGACAGGATACGGGGCCCCATGAGAGTGGCAGTTACCCTGATCATCGTCATCACTCATTGCAGATGCCCCCAAGCTCCAAGGCCCTGTGGCAGTGTACACGTGGGAGGGAAACCAGGTGAACATTACCTGCGAGGTATTTGCCTTTCCCAGCGCCACGATCTCATGGTTCCGGGATGGTCAGCTGCTGCCAAGTTCCAACTACAGCAACATCAAGATCTACAATACTCCATCCGCCAGCTACCTGGAGGTGTGTCAGCCAGGGTTAGGGCTCAGGTGGAGAAGGCACAGTTTGACAGTGGACAGCTCCTGAATGCAACTCAGTTCCTCTCTCTCTGGTTTCCTGGCATATCCGGAGCAGGGAAGGCATTAGCTAAGCTCCTTCCAGGCTCCTTGTCCCCCACTGCACTGATCCTCTCCCTGCAGCTAGCGCAGGACTGGGAGGTGGAAAGTCCCTCTGTTTTGAGCCCCTGGCCAGTCTCTTATTTAAGGCTGGGCTGGAGCTGATGATTTATGCCTTACCAATTCTATTCATTACTAACTTAATCCTGTAAATAAGGGTCTGAGTCTGAGGCTATCCCACAGGATACTTGTAACCCAAGAGCTCTTTCTTTCTAAAGGTGACCCCAGATTCTGAAAATGATTTTGGAAACTACAACTGTACTGCAGTGAACCGCATTGGACAGGAGTCCTTGGAATTCATCCTTGTTCAAGCAGGCGAGTCCCTACGGCAGCTTCCACATCACCCTTGCCAGCCCATTGGTGTACTTCAGTGATGACAGGAGAGGGGAAAGAAGAGAAAACCGGGAGACTGTCTAAGGATGGAGTATATTTATGTCAGCAAAGCCAGGAGCTCAGGAAGCAGGGAGCAGCCACTGGAGGGTCTGAGCTTGGGGCATGTGGGGAAGAGTCACCTGGGGAGACAGGCCGAGAGGACAGGGCACAGGTGACAAGTTTCCCAACAGTGAGCAGAAATGAGACAGACATGTCTTGTGATTGGAAGTTAGGGTCCCAGGCCAAGTTGGGCTCACTTGGGCCTCTGTGTGTGTCCTCCCCACAGACACGCCCTCTTCACCATCCATCGACCGGGTGGAGCCGTACTCCAGCACAGCACAGGTGCAGTTTGACGAGCCAGAGGCCACGGGCGGGGTACCCATCCTCAAATACAAGGCCGAGTGGAGAGCAATGGGTGAAGAAGCGTGGCATTCCAAGTGGTACGATGCCAAAGAAGGTGAGAAGGGGACAGTCGATGTTTTCCTCTGGGCCCCCGAGTGCCTTGGTGCCCAGGTTGGACTGAGCTCAGCCCTAGCACGCACCAGATCCTGGCTGCCCACAGGGGGAAGAATGGCACCTCACTCTTGCCTACTGGAGCTTGCTGGATGCCACCACCTTCCATTTTATAGTATTCCAGAATTAGGTTGTGGTCACCTCTCCCATAGAGTTGTTGACCCCTCTGCCTCTGCCCCCTTGTGCTTCAGACCCTTGACCCTTCCAGGACAAATGAGACCTTCTCAACCACATTCCAGGCAGCAGCCCTGCAAAGGGGCTGAGCACAAGACAAGCCCAGTCCACCATGCTCTGCATATTTGAGCTACCTGTCCTGCAGTTCCCTGCCAACACCCAACTGGTCCTGCTTGGGAATCTGTACTCAGAAGACTGTCACATAACCATGATACTGATCAAGTGGACAGGCCCTATGAGGAATGTCTAGTCTTAAATCAGATATCCTACCCTATCTTTCCAAGCTAAAGATTTTTTTTAAATGGCCCTTGGATTACTGTGATGTGAAGATTCTGAGCACAGACTGTGTAAGGATGGAGTATATTCATGTCTGTGTCTGACTCCCCCTTTGGGGTTTAATTGGAATCACTGAGCAAAGTGTGTTTTGTTGCTGTAAAAATTTTTAACCTGGTTCAGTGTGTGGTAACTAGTGTGGAGCTGGGTGTGGGCTGTGATATTGGTACCATTCAGAGACACAGTCCAACCGGGTTTCACTGAGAATTAGTTCTGCCAGAAAGTGCCTGCCACTCCTTCAGCTTCTGAGGGGTCCAGGGGGCCAAGAGGAAGTGCTGTGAGGTCAGAATCAGAGCCAGAAGAAGCAATCTCTCTCCTTCCCTCTGAAATCTCACACCGACTCTGTGGCAGGTTAATCCCTTGTTACTGCCATCCACCAGGCTGTTTTCTTGTTTTTCTAGTAAATTTTTTTATTCTGGTAAAAGACACATAACAGATTGTACATTTAACCATTTTTAAGTGTGCAGTTTAATGGTATTAAGTGCAGCTGTCACCGCCATCCATCTCCAGAACTTCATTACTATCCTGAACTGTCCCTCTGTACCAGGAAGCACTAACTCCACACTCCTTCCTCCCCCAGCCCCTGGAAACCACCACTCCGCTTTCCGTCTCTATGCACTTGGCTATTCAGGTGCCTCGTATAAATGGAATCCTGTAATATTTGTCCTTTTGTGGCTGGCTTGTTTCACTTTACTTGTCTTCAAGTTTCATCCACGTTGTAGCATGTGTAGAATTTCCTTCCTGTTTAAGGCAGAATAATATTTCATTGTACGTATACGTGCATTTCATTTAGCCATCCATCCGTCAGTGGTCATTTGGGTGGTTTGCACCTGTTGGCTACTGTGGACAATGCTGCTGTGAGCGTGGCTATCCAGGTATCTGGTCTCTGCTTTCAGTTCTTTTTTTTTTTAACTCCAAAAATAGATTTTATTACAGTGAATATATATATATGACAAAATAGTACTTATAGCACACTATCATAAATATTCACTTTAATTCCCAAAATTCAGATTTCTAATCTTATTATCTAAAAAATTCTACATTTCAAACTAAAGCCAAATGTATAATTTTGTAGTATGCATAATTTATTTATTTTTTATTGTTAAATTATAGCTGTGTACATTAGTGCAATCGAGGGGTACAATGTGCTGGTTTCATATACGATCTGAAATATTCTCATCAAACTGTTCAACGTAGCCTTCATGGCATTTTCTTAGTTATTGTATGTAGTTACCTCTTTCATGTTTATATGGATGGAGCTGGAACATATTCTTCTTAGCAAAGTATCTCAGGAATGGAAGAAAAAGTATCCAATGTACTCAGCCCTACTATGAAGCTAATTTATAGCTTTCACATGAAGGCTATAACCCAACTATAGCACAAGAATATGAGGAAAGGGCCAAGGAAGGGGAAGGGAGGGGGGAGGTTGGGGTGGAGGGAGGGAATTGGGTGGGGCCACACCTACGGTGCATCTTAGAATGGGTACAGGTGAAACTTACTAAATGCAGAATACAAATGTCTACATACAATAACTAAGAAAATGCCATGAAGGCTACGTTGAACAGTTTGATGAGAATATTTCAGATTGCATATGAAACCAGCACATAGTACCCCTTGATTGCACTAATGTACACAGCTATGATTCAACAATTAAAAAAAAAAAAATGGGAATGAAGATAGCAGCGATCTCCACCTCATGGGTCTCTGAGTGGTTAGATTAGATTAAAAGATTAAATTAGAAAATGATGCGTGGTGCAGTATTTGGCACCTGGTAAGCACCAAATAAAGTTATCTAATAAATAAAGACTTTGTAGCTTATTTTGGAAGCATGAGTCCAAGCTCCAGAAGGCCTTGGTCCTTGCTGGGGTTTGACAACTCTTCCAGCTGCTGCTAGGCAACTCAGGCTGAGGGATCCTGCTGCTGCTGGTACCCAGGTACAGAAGGTCTGCACCCAGCAGGGGCAGGGGCAGGAGCAGATGGGCAAAGTTATCTCGACTTGCTGGTGTTTCCAAAAAGCAACACCAAAAAGAAGACTCCTACCCTAGTGGGACACAGACGGGACTGGGGGTCAGAAAATCTGGACAGGAACAATGCTGGCATCTTATTTCAGAAATTCCTCACTATCACAATTTTATCAGGTTCATCTTAGTCGTCACATTTTGAACATTCAACGTTTTGGGGCAAGAACATTAATTTCTGAGGACTGTCAGTGGCTGGGTTGTCCTGTATCCTATTAGCTAGAATCTGTAATGTTAAATAAATATTCCTTCTCAACCAAGGCCAGGGGCGAAGAAAAATACTTGGAGATTGCTTCATCTTTCCCTAATACTTTCTTTTTTTCTTAATATTCTGTATTCTTAATTACATTGGAGTCATCTCATCATAAACACTGTACGTATTATCATTTAGGAGTTTTCTCTTTATTATCAGGTAGCAAAAGTGACATTCCATTTTCAGTTCATCCTCTTAGGATATAAAAAAAAAAAAATTCCTTAATATTTTCTTGAAAATCCTCCTGACCTAGATAGAATTCCTTGATATAACTAACAATTAAATACATTTACTAAAGCTCATGTTGTTTAATGTTATGAATGCAGGTTCTACAAATATTATAATTGTGATATAATCTAATTTCCATTATTCTGTTCTGTATTATTATTTAAATTTTGTAAACATTGGTTGGCTCAGAAAGGAAATAATTTGCTTCCTAAAGCTATCTAGCTCATACTCTCAATATTTATATTAACTGTCACTCTATCTCCCTATTGAAAAATATTTTAAGATAATTTAGTAAATAAAATTAATTTTCATAATCAAAATTAATCATTGCAGCACTTTACTCTTGCAATAATTCATACTTCCAAGAATTGATAAAATTTTAAAAGATAAACCAAAAATTTCACTCTACAATACTTCCAGAATGCTTATCTATATTTGAAAGTGGATATTTTGATATTAGCAATAAATCAAAAAGATATGCATTCTTACATTAGTCATTGTTATGTAAATGAGATGTAATGATAACCTACATGATCATTCAATCACTGATGACTCACCTTCTCACAGATTCCAGAAATGACATTGAACTAGGCATTTGGCTGTTCAGCCATCCAAAGCTGAATGTCAAGGCCAACGCCAAACTTTTTTTTTTACCACTGCATCAGGCAGGATCCAGCCAGGGAAACAAAAATCACTCAGATGGAATGAATGCGAAGAACTGTATACAAGTGTGATGGCTAGCTTTGTGTCAACCTGCCTGGGGCACAGAGGAATCTGGCGGGCAGGTGCTTCTGGATGAGATAAGCGTGCGAATAGAAGAAGCAAAGCAGATTCCAGTTCCCTGTCTGGACAGGTCTCATTCAATCTACTGAAGTCCTGACTAGAATGAAAAGGCAAAATGAGGGAGAATTTAATCTGATTGTCCTCTAACTAGAACATGGGTCTCCTGCCTTTGGACTTGGACTCAGACTATAACTCACACCTAACCCCAGTAAGAGTAGCCCACATAACAAAATCCCAAAACCAGAGATGTTGGTGTGGATGTGGAGGGAAGGGCACACTTCTACACTGCTGGTGGGAATGCACACTAATACGTTCCTTCTGGAAGGGTGTTTGGAGAATACTTAGAGACCTAAAAATAGACCTGCCATTCGAGCCTATAATTCCTTTACTAGGTTTATACCCAGAAGACCAAGTCACAATATAAAAAAGACATCTGTACCAGAATGTTTATTGCAGCCCAATTCATAATTTCTAAGTCATGGAAGAAGCCCAAGTGTCCATCAACCCACAAATGGACTAGCAAATTGTGGTACATGTATACCATGGAATATTATGCAGCCTTAAAGAAAGATGGAGACTTTACCTCTTTCATGTTTACATGGATGGAGGTGGAACATATTCTTCTTAGCAAAGTATCTCAGGAATGGAAGAAAAAGTATCCAATGTACTCAGCCCTACTATGAAGCTAAATTA
>CAUYPK010010362.1:0-33030 GCA_963574355.1 Loris lydekkerianus
TTTAATGCAATACCTATTAAAGCTCCATTGTCATACTTTAAAGATCTTGAAAAAATAATACTTCATTTTATATGGAATCAGAAAAAACCTCGAATAGCCAAAACATTACTCAGCAATAAAAACAAAGCAGGAGGAATCACGTTACCAGACCTGAGACTGTAGTATAAGTCAATAGTGATCAAAACAGCATGGTACTGGCACAAAAGAAGAGAAGTAGATGTCTGGAACAGAATAGAGAATCAAGAGATGAATCCAGCTACTTACCATTATTTGATCTTTGACAAGCCAATTAGAAACATTCAGTGGGGAAAAGATTCCCTATTTAACAAATGGTGCTGGGTAAACTGGCTGGCAACCTGTAGAAGATTGAAACTGGACCCATGCTTTTCACCATTAACTAAGATAGACTCTCACTGGATAAAAGATTTAAACCTAAGACATGAAACTATAAAAATACTTGAAGAAAGTGCAGGGAAAACTCTTGAAGGAATCGGTCTGGCTGAATATTTTATGAGGAGGATTCCCCAGGCAATTGAAGCAGTATAAAAAATACACTACTGGGACCTGATCAAACTAAAAAGCTTCTGCACAGCCAATAACATAGTAAGTAAAGCAAGCAGACAGCCCTCAGAATGGGAGAAAATATTTGCAGGTTATACCTCTGATAAAGTCTAATAACCAGAATCCACAGAGAACTCAAACACATTAGCAAGAAAAGAACACGTGACCCCATCTCAGGGTGGGCAAGGGACTTGAAGAGAAACTTCTCTAAAGAAGACAGACACATGATCTACAAACACATGAAAAAAAGCTCATCATCCTTAATCATCAGAGAAATGTAAATCAAAACTACTTTGAGATATCACCTAACCCCAGTAAGAATAGCCCACATAACAAAATCCCAAAACCAGAAATGTTGGCATAGACGTGGAAAAAAGGGCACACTTCTACACTGCTGGTGGGAATGCACACTAATACGTTCCTTCTGGAAGAATGTTTGGAGAATACTTAGAGATCTAAAAATAGACCTGCCATTCCATCCTATAATTTCTTCACTAGGTTTATACCCGGAAGACCAAAAATCACAATATAACAAAGACATCTGTACCAGAATGTTTATTGCAGCCCAATTCATAATTGCTAAGTCATGGAACATATAGCCCAAATGCCCATCGACCCACAAATGGACTTGCAAATTTTGGTACATGTATACCATAGAATATTATGCAGCCTTAAAGAAAGACAGAGACTTTACCTCTTTCATGTTTATATGGATGGAGCTGAAACAGATTCTTCTTAGCAAAGTATCTCAGGAATGGAAGAAAAAGCATCCAATGTACTCAGCTCTACTATGAAGCTAAATTATAGCTTTCACATGAAGGTTATAACCCAACTATATCACAAGACTATGGGGAAAGGGCCAAGGAAGGGGAAGGGAGGGAGGAGGTTAGGGTGGTGGGAGGGTAATGGGTGGGGCCACACCTACGGTGCATCTTAGAATCTGTACAGGGGAAACTTACTAAAGGCAGAATACAAATGCCCATATACAATAACTAAGAAAATGCCATGAAGGCTACGTTGAACAGTTTGATGAGAATATTTCAGATTGTATATGAAAGCAGCACATTGTACCCCTTGATCGAACTAACGTACACAGCTATGATTTAACAATAAAAATAAATAAATAAATAAAAAGAATTACCAGTGTGTGACATAGAGACGTTAACTGAACACACACTGTTGGAGAAAAAATGGCACCAATAGACTAGCTCTGGGCAGGGTTGCCACAGACCTCTGATTTATAAAACAATGCAACATCTGCAAAACAAAATAAAGCAAAGAGTAATAAAACAAGGTGGGCCTTTTAGGGAAACGTGAAGTGACCCTATTTGATGCAAATTAGAAGCCTCAAAGGCATGAGATTCAAAACAGGACAACACCTTCAAAGACAGAGCTCACTCACTATAGGGAAAATAAAGAGTGTGAGCAGTCATTTCAGTTCAGGAGAAGAGAGTCCACAGGCATTAGGGGAGAAGTAGAAGAGTAAAGAAAACCTCCCGATGTCATGATGCCTTCTGTCACTGGGCCGGGTCAGAGTCAATTTTGCTACATGCAAGGATAGACATTGTTATCAGTTCTTTCTCTTAAAAGTCTTGGGTTTGTTGTCATAGTCTGTTACTGCACCTTGCATTACTGTTATGTGAGGTCCTTATTAGTACACACTTTGCTCTTCTAGCCTGGTGACCTACAGGTATACTCAGAATTTTTTTTTCCCAAGTATTTATTTTTACATTTTAGATAAACCAAGGCAAAAATTATGAATTTAAATAGCAAAACTGTGAATATGTACATATAATACATATATGTATGTATGTATCTTTTTATTTCAAATCAGTTTGAGGGTACAAATGTTTAGGTTACATTGTTTTTACTTCTAAGGTAAAGTTCAAGTTGTAGTTGAACCCTTCACCCAGGGGATATGCTAGACACCCTCACATGGTTTAAGTTAGGTGAGATCCCACCAATTGTCCTCCCACCTCCTGGCAATCACTCTCCCCCCTCCCTCCTCTCTCTTTCCCTTGCTAGGCATGACATGTTTTATTTTTCACGTGTCCATGTACTTGTTTATATATTGGTTTCACATTAGTATTGATTACATTGGATGCTTATTTTTCCATTCTTGTGATACTTTACTGTTTTTCAACTCTATCCAGGTAAACACAAAAGATGTAAAGTCTCCATCTTTTCTTATGGCTGAATAGTATTCTATGGCATATGTGTACCACAGCTTGTTAATCCATTCATGAGTTCATGGGCATTTGTGTTGCTTCCATGACTTGGCAATTATGAATTGAGCTACAATAAACATTCTGGTTGTATTAGTTTTCAATCCCACCAGCAGTGTAAAAGTGTTCCATTCATTCCGAATCCATGCCAGCATCTGTAGATTTGGGAGTTTATGATGTGGGCTAATCTCATTGGAGTTAGGTGATATCTCAGAGTGGTTGTGATTTACATTTCTCTGATGACTGGGGATGAGAGCATTTTTTGTATGTGTTTGGTGGCCAGAATTGTATCAAACCTTCAGAGAGGAACTAGTACCTACCTTTCAGAGAACTTCTTGAGCAGATGAAACAAAAACATAGTAGAGCCTATATCCTGATACAGAAAGCTTAGCAAGACATTTCAATATTATAGAAAAGGGGATTGGGTCTCTGCCTCTTCCTCTCACATACGTGGAAAAATACAAAGGAAATTATAAAAGGTAGTTCCTTCTGAGGAGTGGGTTGAATTTGAGAGAAACTGAGAGAAAATGTAGAGAAAAAAGTTGTCTTTTAATACTCCTTTTAATACTCCTTTCTGTTGTTTGAATGTTTCCCCAATGTTATGTGTTAGTTATTTTTTTAACTAGTTAAAATTACAACAAATACTAAATACTGAAAAGCTAGTTAGCTAAGAGCACCACTGTAAGCCACCAAGAGCTATGCTCTGTTTAAAAATAAACTGTCCAATTGTGCCTCTAAACTCCAGCCAAGCGACAGAGTGAGACCCTGTCTCCAAACCAGCATGAGAAGACTCAGCAGGACTTCTGTGAGTTTATGAGGTCTTCCAGCTGCTGACTGTGACAAGCAACATGAAGAGTGACAGAGGAGACAGCAGGGACAAGAGAAGCTTCTGCCGACAGCAAGAGCACAGCGTGTAACTTTAATCACAGGAACTCCCACTGGAACTCTGACTGCCTCTCCACTGACACGGAAGACAGGATGTGGGACCCCAGGAAGCTTTTGTTCTTAAATTCTCCCCTAGCCTTCAAAGCAGTTACCAGCATCAATCATTTCATTGATTGATTGATCAGTCATTTCTCTTCTCTGTTATGCAAACATAACCAACCCAATGAGAGTAGGGATGGTGACCATTTCTACTGCCTTATTCCCAGAGTTGATTGCAGTTCCTAGAACCTCAAAAAAAATACTCCCTAAATGAGGTAACATAGTGAGGGATGAGACCATACTTAAGAAGCATCCCTACCCAACTGTGAAATATATATACATGTAACTCAACAAATATGTCTGCCTCTGAGCCCATAGGCTGCCTGCAAAACCAGCATTTCTTCCGGTTTTAGTCCCAACTGAATTGCAATATATAATGTAGGAATTATTAACTAAAATTTTCCTTTTATTAAAAAACACCACCTTAATAAGTATGAGAACAAGAGCGTATGTGAGATGCAAATAAAACTCTCAGATAATGATGATGTAGGTTTTTCTGTTAGGACCTTGCAACCTGCTTCAGCATTCTCCTGAAATAATTACGGCATTGCCACAATTAGATCTCATTATTTTCCATTAGTATAAAGTATGTGTTCAATTAAAATTCAATAGAGACTATTAATATAAATTTGCAAAATCTAATATCTAATAAAATGTACTCATTATAAGAACATAGGCTGTTCTTTAATGGCACTTTTGCTATTGTAGTTGTGGCATAAAATCATTTCCTTTGGATTTCCCTTAGAGTTGGCTTCTGACTGGCTTCTCCTCTGCTCAACCCAAATCTTTGTTATATCTGCTTTCACCCACCCATGATTGCTCACACCCTTCATTTTGTCTCATACCAGGATACAGACTACATAGTTATTTCAAACCCCAATTTTCCTCCCTGACATCCTGTAACATCTAACCCTATGTTCTTCTTTCTGTCATTCTCACCAGAAATTCCTACAGCATTCTCCCATTCAACAGTTCTTTTTTTCTAAACTCCTTACTCGCCTCCTTATCCCATTCTTTCTCCATATTTTCCATCTCTGAGTAAGACCAATACAGGCCCTATTTCTCTACCCCTCAACAGCTCTTCACTAAACTCTCATGAACATCCTAACTTCAAGGCTTAAATATGTCCACTCTACCATCTATTCACCATGTACTTCTAGAGAGTACTCTACATAAAACATGGGCATCTATAGATCACTTTCTTTCTTAAAAACCTGTAAGAGCCGCTGGGCATGAGAACAGAAAAGAACATTTCCCAGAAAAGGGCTATTCTCATGCTTATCCCAATTCCAATTCCCTACTGTGTCAGCTCCTATGCCATTATTTTTCTTAAAGCAAATGAGTCTACTTGTTCTTATCCAGACAGCCTTCATAGTTATTGGTCTGTCTTTCTTCCTAAATTGTCTGGTCTACCTTCTCCGCCTGGTCTGTCTCTCAGTGAATGATGACAGTGTCATCATTTTAGATCAAGCTCTAAAATGTCTTCATATATGACATTTTATTCTATACCCTTATCACCTACCTAACATATTCTCAGATTTCTGTTCTGATAATTCCATGAACTTCTACCTTAGAAGTAACCATATTGTATTTTAACAACTATTATTCTGATGTCTATTTTTCATCTTCATAGAATATAGCTGTTCCAGACACGAGGTTCATATTTTAGCTTTAAAAAATTTTTATATTATTATTGTGGTAAGTGTCCACATACAACAGGAGCCCTGATAATTGTTTCACAAAAATAAATAAATGAAGAAAATTTCTATAAATAAATTAAATGACTATGAATCTTAAAGAAAATGTTAGTAACCAATCAGGAAGTTGTCTATAGTATAAATAGATATTCCTCAATCTAAAAATACTGTTTTTCCAATTCCCTTTCCCTCCAAATCCCATTTAATTCCTCCACCCAGGGATAACAATTTTTCAGATCAAAATTCTATCCACTGGCCCTGTATCCCAAAAAAAAGGTTAGAGGCAGTTAAATCAGGTCGCGGTCCAATATCACTGGCTCATTAACCAAAAATAAGATATTTTTATGCATTTTGTAGTGTTTGTAGTATTTTCCAGCTTTCTTAAATATGTAATTTGTTATAATTTCTTCCTTATTCTAATAAATATTCATTTTATATCTAATTTTATATTTGCAAGTTTGCATCCTTTTCCTTAAAGAGACACCCAAATTATATAAGCACTGATCTGCACAAACCGGGGGTCCTCTCCTTGTCCAAAATATATAAGACACTTAATAAGTGTTTACTGAAAAGATGAATAATATTGGATAAATTAAAAATTAAATATTTTTCTTAGATGTCAAATATTTCCCTTATTGAACAGCAGCTAATGGAGTAACAGACATTCATTGAGCTATTAAACTGCCTGGTAGAGGCCAATTACCACCTCACAACTAACTACTGCTGACATTAGGAGGTTGCAATAGTTGAATAACTTTTGGTATTGTGTACAATACAGATATGAGGTAAACTCATCTGAAAGAAATATTCTTCTTGGTCTCTTCCAATCCACAGAGACCCTTATTTCTTTTCTTTTTTTTTATTTTATTAAATCATAGCTGTGTATATTAATGCAATCATGGGGTACAATGTGCTGGTTTTATATACAATTTGAAATATTTTCATCAAAGTGGTTAACATAGCCTTTATGGCATTTTCTTAGTTACTGTGTTAAGACATTTATATTCTACACCTAGTAAATTTCACATGTACCCTTGTAAGATGCACTGTAGATGTGGTCCCACCAATTACCCTCTCTCTACCCATCCTCCCTCTTCTTTTCCCCTCCCTCTCTCCTTTCCCCATCTTCTTGGGCTATAATTGGGCTATAGCTTTCATAAGAAAGCTATAAATTGGTTTCATAGTAGGGCTGAGTACATTGGATACTTTTTCTTCCATTCTTGAGATACTTTGCTAAGAAGAATATGTTCCAGCTCCATCCATGTTAAACATGTAATAGGTAAAGTCTCCATCTTTCTTTAAGGCTGCATAATATTCCAGTGTGTACATATACCACAATTTGATAATCCGTTCGTGGATCCATGGGCACTTGGGCTTCTTCCATGACTTTGCAATTATGAATTGGGCTGAAATAAACATTCTGGTGCAAATTTTTGTTATAATGTGATTTTTGGTCTTCTGGGTATATACCTAGTAGAGGAATAGTAGGATCAAATGGCAGGTCTGTTTTTAGATCTCTAAGTGTTCTCCAAACATCTTTCCAAAAGGAACATATTAGTTTGCATTCCCACCAGTAAAATCACATTGTAACAAAGATACTTGTGCCAGACTGTTTATTGCAGCCCAACTCATAATTGCTAAGTCATGGAAGGTACCCAAGTGCCCATCAACCCACGAATGGATTAAAAAATTGTGGTATAGGTACACCATGGAATATTATGCAGCCTGAAAGAAAGATGGAGACTTTACCTCTTTCATGTTTACATGGATGGAGCTGGAACACATTCTTCTTAGCAAAGTATCTCAAGAATGGAAGAAAATGTATCCAATGTACTCAGCCCCACTATGAAACTAATTTATGGCTTTCATATGAAAGCTATAACTCAGTTATAACCTAAGAATAGGGGGAAGGAGGAGAGAGAGGGGAGGGGGGAGGATGGACGGAGGGAGGGTGATTGGTGGGATTACACCTACGGTGCATCTTACAAGGGTACATGTGAAACTTACTAACTATAGAATATAAATGTCTTAACACAATAACTAAGAAAATGTCAGGAAGGCTATATTAACCAGTGTGATGAAAATATGTCAAATGATATATAAAACCAGTGTATGGTGCCCCATGATTGCATTAATATACACAGCTATGATTTAATAAAAAATAAAATATAATAATAAAATAAAAGATACTAAAGCTATGTGGCAACTAATGTACATTCCTGCTTGGAGTGTGGGATTGGAAAAGATCAGGAGCATTATTGGAGGAGATGGCTGAGGAAATCTGAATATGGATGGACTTCATGTTATATGACACTTGTACAACAATGCTGAATTTTTTAGGCATGATGATGATCTTGCAATTATGTTAGAGAAGGTCCTTATTCTTATGAAATATACATTAATATATTCATGAGTGAAGTGTCTTCATGATTATATTTCCCTTATTTTTAAACAATCCAGAAAATGTGAGAGAGAAAGAGTAAGCAAATGTGACAAAATGTTAAGTAATGGTATATAGTTGGACAAAGAGAAAGACTAAAAATTGGTAAGTTATACTTCATCAAAATTTAAAACTTCTACTCGTTAAAATACACTATTAAGCAAAGACCCTATTACAAAAAAGAGTAGGCAAGATACCAGCTGGGAGAAAATATTTGCAAAACATATATCTGACTAAGGACTTATATCTAGAACATATAAAGAACTCCTACCACTCAATAACAACAATAATTTTAAAACTCCATTGTAAGTGGGCAAAAGATTTGAGTAGATCCTTCACAAAGAAAGATTCAGAAATCAGGGAGGTACTTTAGTGAGATACTAATGCACAACCAACAAAAAGGCTAATTAAATAGACAGACAATCCATTTTGGCATAAACTCTCATACATGGCTGTTGGGAGTATAAAATGATGTGATCTCCCTGGAAAAAGTGAAGCTGCTTCTTATAAACAGTATATGAGTTATTTACTATTCTTTCACCTTTACTGTAGATCAGTTATTTTTAACCAGTGTGCCATGAGAGAATTTTAGGTATGCCATGAAAAATTTTAAAGATCATTAATTAAATTATTTACAAAAGAAATTCAAAGCACAGTAAATATATGCTTTTTTAGTACTTTCTTTTGATTAACATAATTCAAGTGTCCTGTGGAAGTTTAACTAGAGGTTCAAGTATTCTGTGAGATAAAAAAGGTTGAAAAACACTGCTACAGATTGATATTTTTCCACAAAAAACAAAATGTTGAGAAATAAATCTGTGATGCTTTAGAATATGTGGCTCCAGAAAATAGGGGTGATATAATATGTACTTGTTTAACTTGGTTCTGTATATATACTTTCATCTTAGATGACTTCACCAATTATCTCTTGAGCACCTTCCATGTGTCAGCCAATATCCTGGGTGCTAAGAATATAATGGTATACAAGACAGGGCTCCGGTCCTCCTGCAATTTACGTCTTCATGGGTAAGTACATGCTGAACAAGTAGATAGGTAGGTATACAGATAAACATAAGTCAACAAGTTATCATTCGGACTCCCGCATCTCAAGCAGATGCTCTATAAGAGAATTTGAGGGAGAGTGCCACTCTACTTGGGATAGATAGGCCTTTCTTAAAAAGAACCTTTCCGTTGAGATGTAAAGATGGAAAGGAAGGCAGTTATACTAACAACTGGGGAAACGGCGTTCCAGACAGAGGGGACAGTGAGTGGGAAAGCCCTGAGGTAGAAAATAGTTCAGATGTTGTTTAAACTACAGCCTTTGCTGCATCTTGGCTAGGTGGCCACCTTATCACTGGTTTGAGTTGTCACATCTTTGATACTGCAGGAAAAAGCAGGAAGCATTTTCGGTGAGGTCAGAGAGGGTAAAGACCAAGAGGTGTAGGAGAATGGGTTTCTGAAGTCAGGAGATAAACAGAACCAAGATCTCTGGATTCCACACGTAGGAGAGTTCTAGAGTGGCTGCTTTTCAAGACAAGTCAATTCAAGTCAACCTATCTGCCTACTCCTATCATCATCTAATGATGACAATGATGATAATGACCATGACCAAGAAAAGATGTCAGTTACATTTTATTGATTGCTTCCCATGTCCCAGGTTCTGTGTCAAGTGTCAATCTGATTTAATTCACTCAACAACTCTACAAGCTAAACAATATTCTCCAGTGTTACAGTTAAGAAAACAGGCTCAGCGTATTTAATACGCATAAGGTCATATAGAAGAGCCAGCCTTTGAATCCAGTTTGTCTGATTCCAAGTTCTACTCTGTGCACTGTTACCTTAGCTGGTCTCCAAATCTCTCTTGTAATACCTTTTGCTGGTACTCTTTTCTCTTCTCCAGGGGGCTGAAGAAGCCAAAAGGTCATTTGGATGCCAAAGGACTTTAAAACTCATCTTTCACTTGATGGAGGGACAGTGGAGGGAGAGAGGAATGGAGGGAAGGAAGACAGAGATAAACAGAGAGAGAAAAAAGAAACAGAGCACGCAAAAGCACACATAATAGAAAAAAACAGCTCGAGGTTACTCAGGATTCTTTTGGTTCATGCCCTATACTAGACATTTTTCAAAGGGCACTGCACAAGCAAACAACATCATCATATTCCTAAAGCCTAAATTCAAAATGCATTCATTTCTTTTTACCACCAGAGATTCAGAAAAACACGCCACAGTGATGTGATTCTTAAGCATGTGCTTTCGATGATCAAAAGGCTGGAAAAGAGAAGGTTAACATTTATATATACATATGTACACATACATATATATATTTAAATTATGAATGCAAAATAGCAGCCAAGAATACATTTTTATATCAAGGTTATAAGCAGATGAAAAATGACAGTCTGTACTAGAAATGCAAACAGACCATTAATTATAGCAGCTCCACAAAGCACCATAGTAATATGCAGTTTGTAATACTTTACCAAAATTTACATAACTATATAGTCTCCTCTGAGATTCCACAGATTCTATTTTTGATAAGTAGCAATTCAAAAGGTTAGTCACCTCATCTGTATTATCATTCAGCGTCTATGAATGTGAAATGGTGACACCTTGAATTTATGTCAGCGAACAAGACAGGCAGCTTCTGGCTCGTTGTGTTTTCATTCCAGCACTACCGTGTGCCAGGAATGGTGCACGGCCCAGGAAGATACCCAGATGAATAAGACACATGGTCTGTCTCCGGGGGATGTGCCGATTCACAAGGGAGATAGAACAGCAAACACATAACCCCCGCAGAGTTTGAACAAACTGAACATTCGGAGATCCAAAGGACATGTGGCATTAGGGTTTGTCTCCCAACCAGATAGCTGATTATAATCCACCAATCACCACAGCGACATTAACTAAATTAAGCTCTTCTTCATTCCTCTTTCCTTCCTTTCTTCCTCCTTTCCACCCTTATTGTATCCCCCTTTTCCTTCCTCTTTCATTCAATAACTATATCCTGTTGTTGGTTAGCAAGACTACATAGTCATTTACTATGTATCAGGCAAAAATAACATTATTTCTTTTATGTCTCAGGAAGAACATACAATCATTTCCCCATTTTATACGTAAAACTGGGGTACAAGGAGTTTACATAGTTTGCCAAGGTCACACATTTGGCAAGTGGCTAAACAAATACCAAGGCACTGACTCCAGAATCCAGGCTCCAAAGCACATTGCCTGGCTCCATACATTATGAGGTAGCACACCTGTCACACCACCTGAAGCCATATTAAGCATTCAGGGATTATAGAACATTTTGGAATTTTGAACAAAGGCCTTCCAAACAAAGAATTTGCCTTTCAAAAATCAAAGAGGGAAAAATAAAAAGAGGATGAGAAGAAAAAAAATGCAGTGTTCACTACAGGTCTTCTCCGGTTTCCCCTTGGGAGCGCAGTGGCCTCTGCCCGCATAAATGATCAGAGCTGGCATTCTCCTTGATTACTGTGCATCTGCGACGGGCCTCAGAGTGAATCAAGCAAAAACAAAGTAAGAGAGGAAAAGACCTCACTGATGGGAACTGGCCCACTCTCCTGTTTTGACTCACAGCAGTTTTCTCCTTCTTTTTCACCAACAGGCATATGTCCCCCCCTCCCCCCCACCTTGCAACAATATTTCAAAACAACTGAAGTCAAGCTTGATAGCTAATTATCCTAAGGTCATACTGAAGAACCAAACCGCCAGGACATCAAACATTCAAGAATATGGAAGTGTGAAGAATACAGCGTTAATTTTTTCCCCATTAAAAAACAAAAGGGGGAGCAAGCTTTTTTATTCCCTGAGAATAACTGGCTTTCAAAAATTATCCAAAACAGACCTCTTAAGACATTTCACCTCTGCTCTGAATGTTTTAAGCTGGCCCTCTGATTACAAAATGTTCATGTGAAATCTCATCAAGATGCTTTCTTAAGATGAAGAATGTTTTATAAATTGTAGTGGCTTTAATCAGCACCCTCTTTGAAGCTATTTAACTGTATGATGTAGCCCAGCCAGTGCTTCAATTATGTCATTTATCGACTCTGTATTAATTAAGTCTCATTATAGAGATTGATTTATATACTTCTCCCCATCTCTCTTACCAGATGGTATAGCATTCTCCCTGACACTCCATAAACATCACCTGGATTCACTCATCTTTCTCCCCAGCTGAATGTTTAATCAGCTCTTAGTCATCTTCAAACTGAATTGCTCCTCTTTATCCTCCTCTTCACTAGATTCTGTCAATACAGTACACAAAGTCCAAGTGATGTAAACATCAGCCAGTAGTATCTACACAGCCAAGTCTATAAACAACTCATTTCTACCTCAATGAATTCTTAGCCAATGTGGTGATGCAATTTTCACAGGAAAGTAAAGAGAGAGCCTTTTGCTTCCTTAGCTGATTAAAACCTATTGTCAGTGTTCAATTATCCAAGGCAATAAAGAAAATCACTAGAAAAAAATATATGTATTTGGCAATGGGAAGATAGCAGACAGTTTGGCCTCAGTAGAGTTACCTTCTGAATTATATTTTACTTGTGCTAATACAAAACTTAACTTTGTATTCTTGAGCTTGCGTGCTGAGAAAATAGGAGGCAGAAGTCCCAAGGTGCACTGCATTGCAAGAAAGCCAGCCTAGAATTTTAAACTGCCTCGGGTGATCAAAAAAAATGGATAATAGAGAAAGGGAAAGGCTGAACTATTTTTCTCGCAACAGATTAATGGGTCTACCATACAGTCACCTGAAACACAGAATGTCTAGACTCCAAACTGGTTGTGTTTCCCTCCAAACCAACTCCTTCTCCCCACCCACACATCTTTCTTTGTTCTCCCGTCCCTATTCAAGGATCTGTACAGCAGGGATCATGAGTTCAAATACCATGACCCAAACAGGAGACATAACCGAATAAAGTATATGAGAAAAGGGGGACGGGGCAGATGAGAGGGTGTGCACCATCAACAAGGAGGATTAGCTTGCTGTTCTACTCAGCTGAAGTTTGCCTGACAGAACATATCAGATTTGTCACCAGATCTAGGGTTTCTCTAAAACCTGAAAATTGCTATCCTTATGTAACACTTGAGATTTTTAAATATTGGGCTGAATGGAACATAGATTTGTCACATGAATTTTGATCTTTACCTGTCAACTTCAACGGCTCCTCATTCCCACTTCAAGTACAACCAAACCCCAAGATTGTTTTTTTTTTTTTTTTTAATTTTATTTCATAATTTTAAGGTGGTACAAGTGTCACATGGATGAATTGTATAATGCTGAAGTCAGGGCTTTTAGTGTGCCCGTTGCTGGCATAGTGTGCATTATACCCCAAAGGTAAGTTTGTATCACTCACCCCTCTCCCACCAAGTCCTCAAGTTCTGACATTTTTCTTACTATTGGTCCTGTGGTGTCATTTCTTTCCACCCCCACTGCCATCATCTATGCTGCCATTTAGTTCACATCTGCACTATTAGAGGAATATCCTGTCTTTCTCCAGGGCATGCTCTGCACAGTGACTGGATTGAGCTTTCTAAAACAGCAGTTCTTAAACTTTCACGTACATAAGACGAATCACCTGGATGGCTTGTTAAAACAGCTTGCTGGACTAAATACCCAACTTTTCTGATTAGTGAGTATTGGTATTGGGTGGAGAACTAATAATCTCCCTTATCAATAAGCTCCCAGGTGAGGATCTTTATGTTGTTGTTACAAGGATCACATTTTGAGGACCACCCCTCTAAAACATCACCCTTCCACACCCAGCCTTAACACTTTCCATGATTCTCCATTTCCTCCACACTAACCTTAAAACTTCCCGATCTGCCACTCTGGATTCTTCAAACCTGGTCTCCTCCTCTAACCTCCAAATTCCATTTACCTGATCCCTTGGCTTCAGCCAAACCGGCCTACTTGTGTATTACACAAATGCACTGTACACTTTCACCCTCCTGCCTTCACCTTGTATAGACTGTCCTTCCACCCCCATTCTCTGAGTCAAGTTCTACCTTTTCATAGAATACATCCAAACCCCCCACCTCAATAAAACCATTCCCAATCCAACTTCCGTCATTTCCTCTAAACTCCTATAGCATTAGCCCTCCAAGTCGCTTGATACAGTCTAAAGAACATGATATTCAGAGTCAAAGACTCTAGTATGAATCCTAGTTCTTTCACTAGCTGTGCATCTTGATAAGCCATTTAATCATTCTGAACCTGTATCTCCTTCAGTAAAAGAGATATACCAATACAATACCTACTTCTATTGGGTGGCATAGAGAGTTGATGGAAGCAAACTATTTAGAGGAACATAGTACAAAATAGGTGCTTAATATGTGGTAATTTCCTTCCTTCATCCCTTTCCCCTAATCCTACATTTAGAAATAAATATAAACTATATTATGCTAATCACATATTTTAAGCTTACCTCCTTTAATTTTAGCTAGATAGGACATTACTGAAGGACAAAGAAAGAAAACATCTAATTCATCTTGGTAATCCTTGTACCTGGAAATTTCTGATCAACTGGTAAGCCCTCAATAAATATTTAGTAAGAATCTTATTAATTTGAGAAATATGTAAGACAAACGGTTCCATAAAAAGCTTCCCTCTGTAGAACTTAAATCTCTAAGTAATTGTGTTTATTCTCAAAATATCTATGACAAAGAAAAGGTATTTTATTTAGAAAAAACTGAAAAAGTTTAAGTGGGGGTCTCACTTGATATTCAATGGTGAATTAAAACAGTATTGCTATAAAATCATCAATAAAGGAAAGTTTTCTCCTTGAAGCAAATATGAGCATGAAGAACATAAACAATGGCAACAAGTAACGGACTTTTTTTTGAGGACAACTGTCAGGTAACCATGTTGATACAAGATCTTTCTTCCACTTACTGGGTTCTCGGTCTCAGGAATGAAAGAATAAATTCACAGACCATAGGCAAGCAGAAGTGATAGAGCAATTAGTGGAGAGGAAATTTCCCAGCACCAGGAAAGGGGCTCTACAGGGGTTGCCGCTGCAGCTCAGTTGTTTAGAGGTTTTCATGCCTTGTCTGCCTGCCCAAACCTTGCTGGCAAACATCGATGGGGTCATGCAAACCTAGCTGACTTACACTGAGTGGTTTCTGTAAACCTTAACTGGTTGTTGATTGACCCTCTGTTGGCAGTGTGTGCCCTTCTCTCGCCCCTATGAGGAGCCCCTTCCCCTGGCATCCCTGCTTACAACAGCCAGTGCCCAGTGGCTGCACAGGTTGCCCTAGAGGAGCCCCTCCCCCTTATTCTCTGGCTGGTATTCCAGTCCCTGCTTAAAGCCTTTTTGGCTTCTGTCAATGTGATTGCTGTATTTCCAAAATGGCTGACAATCTTAGAATGGAAGGGACTTCATTTTCAAAAAATGGCTGATGATATTGATAATTACACTGAAAAATGTCCAAACTGTCCTCCAAGGAGTCCTCTAATTTTGAAGCCAAGCAGCAACAAATTACAATGTACATTCTGTTCTGACTTCTATAATATTCCTAGACAGAATTCAATATTACCCACTCACATAGAGCTAAGGGTGAAAATGCTTGTAAGAGAGAAGGGAGATATTTATCTTGATAAGAACCTGAAAACCTCATTGTTCATGAATGTTGTGGCAGAAAAAATTATATAATCTGCCTTATAGGGCATCTGGATATTTTCCTACAAATACAGAGCAAAATACCCTAGAAGTTCAAGTTGTTTTAAACTTTTATCATTCACCCCTCTCCCACCAAGTCCTCAAGTTCTGACATAAAGCTAAGGGTGAAAAAGATACAGACGTTACACAGGTTGGTCAAAAGCCCTAGATGTTGGGTCACCTCATGTGTCATGAGATCCCTGCCATGATTTACTATAACAACCTCAGACAAGTTCATTTCTTCAATAGACATTTCCAGAGTATCTGTATAACAAACATTATACTGGATACTAGGGACATAGAAGTCAAAAGTGAATATAGTCAATGTCTTTCTGAAACTTACATTCTAGTGTGAAGTCAGACAACTGGGCAGTTTCTGACCAAACTCATTTTCCTTTCATTCTAGGCATAAAGATAAGCCAAATTTCTCAACCTCCACATAATGGCATTCTAGCCAGTCGAATATGAGCAAAAGTGAGGTATGCCATATCCAGACCTAGATATGGATTACTATGGAAAAGCTACCTCTAGGTTATTGATTTTCTGTCTTTATCCCCTTATTTGACAGCTGCACAGTACTCTGAAGTCTCAGAGGTGATAGAACCACAGATGGAAAGAAGCAGAAGGCTACTCGCTGAATACCCCTTTGGAACTATCATGTGTACAAGAAAGACACTCCTTTTGAGTTAAATGACTGAGATTTGAAGTTGTTTATTACAATAGTTAGTCTACCCTACCAAAGCAGCAACAAAAACTAATTCTGAGACATTTTGATAACAAATTATGCACAAGATGATATAAGAATACCAAAAAGAGGGCCATATCTATGGTGCATCTTAGAATGGGTACAGGCGAAACCTACTAAATGAAGAATACAAATGCCTACATACAGTACCTAAGAAAATGCCATGAAGGCTACGTTGAACAGTTTGATGAGAATATTTCAGATTGTATATGAAACCCGCACATTGTACCCCTTGATTGCACTAATGTACACAGCTATGATTTAACCATAAAAATAAATACATTTAGGAAAAAAGAATGTAACTACATTAATATCATAAATATTTTGGGGATTCATTTTGTATCCAGCCTTGTTTTACGAAACTTTTACCTTGTACCATACAGCACATTAAGTAATAGAGATATATTCTGAGAAAATTAGACAGTTTCTACTCTCACAGAACTTGAAGTTGAATGAAACTAAGACATTTCTGTGACAAATAATCACATGCATATACAACTTCCTTCTCTTAAGAGAGCTAAAGAAAAGAATCATACAAATAATATGAGCATAAAATAAATCAATCCTATCTGATAAATAACTTAAGTCTTTTTTTAATAAAATGGTATTTGAGCTCAAAATTGAATAAACGAATAGAAATGTGCACGTGGAATTGACTTCACACATGCTGTACAAGCGTCTTGTGAAGTAGTGAGTTTGGAACAGTCCAATATAAAAGCTCATATGAATACAGCATAATAAATGAGAATTTGATGAGCAATATCACACTCTAAACAAGAGTTTGAATAGAATTAACTAATGCATAAAACCAGATTGAAGATTTGGAACTTTATTTGAAGAGTAATAGAAACCAATTCAAGGTTTTCAGCAGAGGGTTGAACATAGGTTAGAAAGACCAGTCTTTCTTGATGCTTCACCAGACTACCTACAAGTTATTTTTTTTTTTAATTATCACATGACATTTGTATCATATATATTTACTCATATCGAGCAAGGTCTATAACTGGTAAGATTATTCCTTATTCTTAATGTGAATTAAAGTTTTCATATATTCAGAATGGGAATCGCAGATAACTATGAGAAGGAGAGAAAAATTTCTTCCTCGCATTTACAACAAAATATGACTATATGGTAAACACCCCAAATTTATCATATTATTCCAGCTTCCATTGCTTAAAACATTGAAATGTAAAATAAATCTTTCATGCATATAAATTGGGTTATAATATTAAAATTGTGGTATTATAGTTATAGTTATAGTGGAAAAAGAGTGTCACAATCAATTTTTTCAAAGGAATGGAAGTGAAGGTCAACCCAGTATCAGCATGTCTTTCTCTTGCACAGTGAATTTGAGCAATGATGGTATCGTGATTAAATTCCAGCTTATACTTTCTACTTTCTGGACTATAGTTATGATTTGCCATTCAAAGGAGTGTGTAGGTGGTTATATATTGATTTCATAGAGTATTGAGTACATTGGACTTTTTTTTCCACTCGTGTGAAGAGGAGAGAGAGGGGAGGGAGGGGGGATTTGGGAAGAGGGAAGGTATTTGGAGGGACCTCAACTAATGTGCATTATGCAATGGTACATTTCAAAACTATTAAGAAATAGAAAAAAAAGAAAAAAAAAAACAAAACCAGAAACTGCTTTAATGAAACAGATCAGGATCACAGAATCCCGGGAATAGGAAGAAATTTTGGGGAAAAAAATCCAGTTTATAGCTGGATTGTCTGTATTAACACCTGGGTTTGCCATTTCCAGTCATGGCCTATTTATAAGTCCTCAACCTAGCATGTATATATATTATCCATATTTATGGGATAAGGAAGCTAGATTTGGACAGTTTAAGCTTTTTTTCCCACATCACCATGTTAAAGAATCCATTTGAATGTGCTTAGAAGAAACAATCTTGACTCACATTTTCTTCATGTAAACATAGGCTCTATTAATAATTTTGTAGCAGTGGGCAATTTATCTTCCTTTCTGTGCCTCTCTTTTGACTTTTACAAATATGTAATGATGGTATCATCTGACCAGCAGGACTGCTATGAAGAATAGATACTATAATACAAAATCATGTTTGGCACATAGTTTTCAATTATTATTAATTGTTATTAATTTGCCATCATGATTGCCATTATTTAGTCCCATTGCCTATTGGTGATAATGGAATAGTAACAGTGTTCATGTTGTAAAGTGTAAGTGTAATGGAAAAAAAAAAAAAGACACAAGGGATGTGGAAGAGATCGATCCCTGCTCTTCACAGATTATTGTTTTTCTTTCTACAGTTAGAGATAGATTATATTCCAAGATTCCCTTGACATCAGATGACATAATAATGATGTTATAGTTAATGAGATGTGGGTAGAAGTTGCGTTTTTCTCTCTCTAGAATAATCCATAAGTATATCCCCCTAAGTGGTTATTTATTATACTTCACTTTTGCCTAGAGGATGTTAATAACCCACGTAGCTATAGCCAAACATGTTGCAGATGTTGGATCCTCATCACCTAGAACAGAATTTTCTTGCTTTCTTATTAGCTAGAACTATACCTGTACTTACTCATACTTGGGTTATAACAATTTTGGTCACTAAATTCTGCTGATTACCTCTTTTATTGCATCATTCTTCTCCTTTCATAAATTCGTTTTCAGCATATCAATGTACATAAAATGCCTATGATGATATTTAGTGGTTCTTCTGTAATAAAAATCCCCACTCAGAGAACCCAATGGAGACAAAGAGAGAACATTCTTCAAAGTACATATGTTTAAAAATATTGAGTATAGGGCAGCGCCTGTGGCTCAAAAGAGTAGGGCGCTGGCCACATATACCGGAGGTGGTGGTTTCAAACCTGGCCCTGGCCAAAACCTGCGAAGAAGATGAAGAAGGAGGAGGAGGAGGAGGAGGAGGAGGAGAAATAATAATATATAGTATAATTAAATAAATTGAATTTAAATTTATAGTTTTGTGCAAGCATACTTTTTTATAAAAATGCATAATTTTAACTTATATTTTTTAAAACTAGCATAAAAACATAAGAGAGTATATTATCATAGCTATTAATGCTAATTCTATCACTATTGAAGTATTTGTATCAATAGCAGAGGCTGTATAGTAAAAGTCTTAAATTCTCTTATTGCCTAATTCATTTTTCTATTATAACTCAACCCCCAACTCATATTAATGAGAATTTTAGGAGTGCCTATTTTATATTCATTGGAAACATAAATCACTAAATTTAAGTCTGCTCTTTATCAATTATTAATAAATTGCTCTTACTTCTTAATTATAAAGATGTAAACATGAACAAATAGAATATTACCTGTGAAACAATGATATCTAGAAAGTTTTAAATCATATTAGTCTAAGTGAGCAAATGCCAGAATAAGAAGTTCCCAGTTCACATCCCCTCATAGAAACAAAGATTTAGCACTCATCCACAAACAAAAGTGCCTTTGCAAGAACTCTGAGATCCACATAGGATGTTGAAAAACCCCAGTGGAGTTTAAAACTAAAAGACCCACTATGAGAAGGCAGGTCTGAACACCAACAGCGGACTCATCAACTATGGTCCTGCAGTTTTGAAGCTGCTACATATGCCTATAAACTCAGATCCAACTCTTCTTGACTTCAGTCTTCCCACCAGCCTGATTAACCTGAGAAAATTGGGCCGGGCCATTGTTCCCTGATCCTGAAAACAAAGCTCTCTGACCTTGGACCTGAGTGAAGATCTTGAACCAGCCTCTTACCCAGCTCCAGCCCCTGTCTACCACAGTGCAAGTACAGTCCTGCTTGCCATACTGGCCCATGACCCTGGTAATAGGCTTGGACTTGACTGCAAACCCTGAAGCACCTCTGTGCCCCACTCTATTCCCTCTCTCCCAGGGTCTAGAGTTGGTGCTGCCCCTCAAGACCCAGACAGGAAGAATCCCCATAGCCCCACTAGTAAGAGGTTTGCTGATTTAAGATACATTTAAAAATAATGATGTCAGTTTTATCATTATTTTATATTAAATATTTCATAGTTCATATTTATATGTGATTGTTCTAGTTATGACTTTAGCCAAGAGTAATGCATTCTCTGCAAATTTTATTAAAGTAGATTTAACTCACACATTTAACATCTTTTATTTTAAAATGGGCTTTCAATCACAACACAAATGAATTCTCAGTTTTGTTAATTTATATAATAACGATTAGGCTCCATTGAAATTATAGATCAGCGGTTCTCAACCTGTGGGTCACGACCCTTTTGGGGTCGAATGCCCCTTTCACAGGGGTCACCTAAATATATTCTGCATATCAGATATTTACATTACGATTCATAATAGTAGCAACAAAAAATAATTTTATGGTTGGGGGTCACCACAACATGAGGAAATGTATTAAAGGGTCACGGCATTAGGAAGGTTGAGAACCAGTGTTATAGAGGCGCTCTTCAATTTATGATGGGGTTACATCTCCATAAACTCATTATAAATTGAAAATATCCAAAGTAAAAGAGTAATTTATTTTTTATTTTCTTTCATTTCAGATTATTACATGGGTACAAATGTTTTGGTTTCATGAATTGCTTTTGTGCTGCTTGAATCAACATTGTTAAGTGTGCCTGCGCCCCAAGTTGGCACACTTTGTACTCAGTAGGTGTGATTTCACATATCCTCTCCTTTTCCCTCCCACCTACTTATTTCTGTTGAGTTTTATTTATTTCTGTGCACCTCATTGCTGATCAGTTTTTTTTAATTTAGTAGTGAGTACATGCAATTTTTATTTCTCATTTGGGCAATATTTCACTTAGGAGAATGGTCTATAGTTCCACCAAGATTGTTGCAAAATGTATTCTTTTTTTTATATGGATGAATAGTACTGTAAGGCATACATACACCATGTTTTATTATTCTACTGATAAACCAAAGGGTTGATTTCATATCTTTGCTTTTGTGAATTCTGCAATAAATATTCAAGTGCAGGTATCTTTTTAATAAAATGACTTTTTTTCCTTTGGACAAATACTCAATAGTAGAATTGCTGGATCATATGGTAGATCTAATTAAAATTCTTTTGAGAAGTATGTATACAATTTGTAAGAGATTGAACTAGTGTGTAATCCCACCAACAAAGTGTGTTTCTTCCCCTCCACATCTCTGGAAAAATCTATTGTTTAGGGACTTCTTGATAAAAGCCATTCTCACTGGCGCTAGGTGATACCCATGAATGGATTAATAAACTGTGGTATATGTATACCATCGAATAGCATTCAGGCATCAAAAGATGGAGACATTACATCTTTTTTATTTACTTGAATGGAGTTGAAGGACATTTTTCTTAGTTAAAGTATCTCAATGTGATTTTAACTGCCTTTCCCTGATGATTAATGACATCGAGCATTTTCTCAGATGTTTACTAACCATTAGTCTATCTTCTTTATAAAGGCTTCTGTTAATGTCTTTTGCCCACTTTTTAAGTTTTGTTTTCTTTTAATTTTTAATGATCTGCTTGAGTTCTTTTCTCATTGTGGTTATTGGTCCTTTGCTGGATTTACGGCATGCAAGCATATTTGCCCACTCTGTTAGGAGTCTGTAAGAGCTGTTGATTGCTTTCTTTGCTATACAGATGCTCTTCAAATTAATAAGGTCTGATTTATTTATTTTTGTTGTTTATGGGAATGCTGTTAGGATCTTCTTTGCACTTTTTTTTTTTTTTTTTAAAGACAGAGTCTCACTTTTTTGCCCTCAGTAGGGTGCTGTGGTGTCACAGCTCACAGCAACCTCCAACTCCTGGGCTTAGGTGATTCTCTTGCCTCAGCCTCCCAAGTAGCTTGGACTACAAGTGTCTGCCACATGCCTGTCTATTTTTTGTTGCAGTTTGGCCAGGGCTGGGTTCAAGTCCTCCATCCTTGGTACGTGGGGCTAGCACCCTATGCATTGAGCTACAGGCACCATCCTTCTTTGTAAATTCTTTTTCTTGGCTGATACCTAGAAGAGTTTTGCAAGATTTTCTTCTACAATTTTTATGGTTCCATGACTTAAATATAATTTAAGTTGACAATACATACTGATTTAATTGTTATGACTAGTAGAAATATGGATCCTGTTTCAATCTTCTACATGTGGCTATCCAGCTGTCCTAGTACCATTTGTTGAATACAGATAATTCTCCCCAGTGTATATTGCTGTCTGTTTTATTGAAGATGTAATGGAAATACGTAGAGTGTTTTATATCTGTGTTCTGTTCTATTAATCTATCTCTCTATTTTTCTGCCAATAGCATGCTGTTTTTGATACTGTATCCTTGTAGTATAGTTTAAAATCTGGCAGAGTGATGCCTTCACATTCATTCCTTTTGCTGAAGATTGCTTTGGTTATTCAGGCTCTTTCTTGCTCTGTACAAAGCATAGAATTATTTTTTTTAGGTCTGTGAAAAATGACTCTGGCATTTTGATGGGAATTGCATTGAATCTGAAACTCACTTTGGGTAGTATGACAGTTTAACAATGTTTATTCTGCTTATCTGTGGGCATGATATGCTTTTCTAGTTGTTTACATCATTGGCAATTTCCTTCTTCAGTGATTTGTAGTTCTGTTTGTGGAGATTTTTTACCTCCTTGGTTAAAAATATTCCTAGGTATTTTGTTTTCTTTGTAGTTATTGAGAAAGGTATTGTATTTTTTCATTTGATTCCATCTAATCGATGGAATTATTAAATGAAACAATACTAAAAAATATAACATTTTTATCACTGAAGTTCAAGAAGAAGTGAAATAAAATATAGCTGGAAGATTATTCAAAGAAATAATGACTTTAAACTTCGAAAGTGCAATAAAAGTCAAATACCACACATATAGAGTTAGGAGATCAATTTAAAAGCAACCATAAACAAAGTGAATTAAAAAACACAACCTCTTTATATAATGTTTAAAAGGAATTATAGGGTTGAATGGCAGATCTATTTTTAGATCTCTAAGTGTTCTCCAAACATCTTTCTAAAAGGAATGTATTAGTTTGCATTCCCACCAGCAGTGTAGAAGAGTGCCCTTGTTTTCTTAACTTCATTTACAACGAACTTAAGTTTGTTGCTAAAGTCAGAAATAAAATGATTTTTGGATGTTAATCTTGCATCCCACAACTTTGCTGAACTTGTTTATTAGCTCTAAGAGCTTCTTATGTATTCTTTGGAATTTTCAATATACAATATCACATACTCTGAAAATAGAGATAATTTTTCTTTGCTTTTATTTCTTTTTCTTGTCCAACATCTCTGCATATAACCTCCAGTACAATGTTGAACAGAAATAGAAAGAATTAAGAACCTTGTCTTGCTCCTGATCTTGGGAAAAATTTTTCAGTTTTACCATTATGCATATTAGTTGTGAGTATTTTATAGATGTTTTTTATTATGTTGAGGTATCTCCCTTCTTTTTCTAGTGTATTGACTGTTATTTCAGGGGAAGGTATTGAACTTTTGTCAAATGCTTTCTCTGCATCTATTGAGAAAGTTATGTGCGTTTTTTCTCTCATAGTATTAATATAATATTTTATTGGTTGATTTTTGTAACTTGAGCCCTCCTTGCATTCCTAGGATAAATCCCACCTGGTCTTGGTGTATAGTACTTTTATATATTGCTAGGTATATGCTTAAAGGATATTGGCAGTAGATAATTTTACTTGTAATGTCTTTGTTTAATTTTTGGTATCAGTAATACTGAGTCATAGAATGAGTTGGGAAGTAATAACTCCTCCTTTAATTTTTGGATGAGTTTACAAAATATTAATATTATTATTTTTGTAATGTTTAGCAGAATTCACCAGTGAAGCCATCTGGTTCTAAGATTGTCCTTCTAGGATTTTTTCAAAATTTCTACTTTAAACTTTTTTCTTATTACAGATCTATTCAGATTCTTTCCTTCCTTCCTTCCTTCTTTCCTTCCTTCCTTCCTTCCTTCCTTCCTTCCTTCCTTCCTTCCTTCCTTTTAGACAGAGTCTCACTACCACTGCTATTGGTAAACTGCTGTGGCATCATAGCTTACAGAAACTTCAAATTCCTGGGCTTAAGTGATCCTCTTGTCTCAGCCTCCTGAGTAGCTGGGACTACAGGCACCCCACAATGCCCAACTATTTCTTTTATTTTTCTTTTTTTTTTTTTAGAGATGGAATCTTACTCTTTGAGGCTGGTCTTGAACTCTTGAGCTCAAGTAGTCCACCCACCTTGGCCTCCCCGTATGCTAGGATTATGGTGTGAGCCACTGCATTTGGATTTTTTTTATTTCTTCTTGAGTCAGTTTTGATAGTTTATGTCTTCCAGACATGTGTCTAATCCATCTAGGTTATCTGATTTTTTTTTGCATATAATTGTTCTTACTATTCCTTTAAAATGCCTCTTTCGCTATTGGCAGAAAAGTATTATCTCATTTTTATTATTAATGTAATAATTTGAGACTCTCCTTGCCCAGACCCCTTTTGTCAGTCTAACAAAATTCCAATTTTGACTAGGATTTTTTCAAGTAACCACTTTTTGCTTTATTGATTATTTCTATTTTTTTTTCTATTCTCTAATTCATTTATTTCTTCTCTGATTTCTATTCTTTCCTTCCTACTACTTGATTTGGTTTTATATTTCTCTTATTTTTCAGGTTTTCAAGGAAAAGAGTAGGTTATTAATTTGATATGTTTCTTCTATTTTATTTATTTATTTATTCATTCATTTATTTTGAGATAGGGTCATGATATCACAGTGCAACCTCAAGCTCCTTGGCTCAAGCAACTCTCCTGCCTTAGCCTCCTGAGTAGCTAGGACTACCAGTGCATGACACCACACCAGGGTATTTTCTTTTTTTAATTTTTGGTAGAGATGGGATCTCACTATGTTGCCCAGGCTAGTCTGAAACTCCTGGCCTGAAGTCATTTTCCCATCTCAGCCTCCCAAGGTGCCAGGATTACAAGCAAGAATCTCATTCCTGATCTCTTCTATTTTAGTATAAGCAGTCCAGTTATGTTTCCCTCTAAGTACTGTTTTTCCTGTATTCTACAAGTTTTGGTTTGTCATATTTTTATTTCATTCATCTCAAAGTATTTTCTAATTTTCTTTGTGATTTCTTATTTTCTAACATCATCCATTTGTTATGCAGGAGTGCATTGTTTAATTTCCACATATTTGTGGAGTCCCAGAATTTCTTTCTTATTTAATTCTAATTATATTCCATCATAGAGAACAATTTTTTATGATTTTAATATTTTAAATGTATTGAGATTTTAAATGTATTGGCTTGCATACATTTGTCCTAGAGAATGAACTTGAGAAAAATTTATAGTATACTATTGTTGGATTGGATGTTGTGCATATGTCTGTTAGGCCTAGTTTATTTATGGTATTATTCAAGTCTTATAGCTTCCTGATATCCTTCTGTCTAATTGGTCTACTTGTTGACGTATGGAAGTATTTCCTGTTTCACCCTCGATTTTGTCAGTTTTGCTTCACATATCTTGATACTCTGTTTTTAGGTGCTTGTTATGTTTATAATTGTCATAAATTCTTGATGAATTGGCCATTTAGTCATTATAGAATGTCCTTCTTTGTTTATTGCAACAATTTTTGCTTTATATCTGCTTGCCTTTCCCCTTATTATGTGCATTTCTGGAAAATATTAAATATGTTATAACCACAAAACAAATCATAAGGTAACATAAAAATAAGGTAAATTTTTGTTATTATAGAATTCATTCTTTTTTGTTTGTTTGTTTGTTTTTTTCCTAATACTAAAACACTTGTGCTAGAAATTTGGTTCAGGCTCACATTTAAAGAGGTTAGTGTAGATATTGCCCTCTCGTGGGCAACCATGTACATTGACACCTCCTCTGTAGCTACGTGAACATGAAGCAGCAGCCATAACTCTTAGATATGAAATTGTGGACTGGAATCTTACAAAACAATGTATAGACCCAACTCATACAACCTGAGTCCAGTCCTTCACATCAAATGTGAGGGCCAATGAAACCTGGGCAAAAAGCCTTCATTTTGTCTTTGTATGCCAACGCCTTGGTACTTAAAAATAAGATGGCCACACTATAAAGGGCATTAAGGGGCAAGACCCGGGAGAAGCTCCAGACTCAGAGCTACTAGGACTAGTTCACAAGTTTTTTTCTATTTTCAGAGAACGTATAAGAATATGATAAACTCAGCAGTGGAGCAGATTGCCAGCAGCAGCTGCTACTTGACTTATAGTGACCATAATACTTTCCCCTGCCGGCCACCTTCAAGATTTTTTTCTTTAACTTTGGTTCTCGGCAGTTTAACAATAAAATTCTTAAGATTTTCTCCCCTTGAACCTCTAGTTTATTTTATTTCATTCACTTAGAGAAATTCAAATATCGTTCTACCCCACTTCTGCTCTCTCTTCCTTCTGGAACCCCAATGACATATGATAGTTGGTTACCATCCCACAGTTCTTAGCTTTTTGTTCTCTTTGTGTTTCAGTCTTTCTGTTACCTATTGACTTAATTATTTTCTTTTGTAGTTCTAAGTCTGCTAGTATATTACTGAGTGAATTCTTCATCTCTACTCTTGTGTTTTTTATTTCTATCATTTCCATTTGACTATTTTCTAGTTTCTGGGTTGTTTGTTTGAGACAGAGTCTCACTATGTCACCCTGGGTAGAGTGCTGTGGCATCACAGCTCACAGCAACCTCAAACTCCTGGGCTCAAGTGATTCTCCTGCCCTAGCCTCCCAAGTAGCTGGGACTACAGGTGTCCACCACAACGCCCAGCTATTTTTCTTTTGTGGCAGTTGTCATTGTTGTTTAGCTGGCCTAGGCCAGGTTCGAACCCACCAGTCTCCATGTATGTGGCTGGCACCATAACCAATGTGCTACAGGCGCTGAGCCTAGTTTCTGTTTTTTTAATCAAATTCTCAATTGTTAATGCTATTGTCCATCTATTACATTAGATCTTGTAACATACTAATCATGGTTATTTTAAATTATTTACTGTCATTTCTGACATCTGCATCATCTCCGACTTTGTATCTGTTGAATGCTCTGTCTCATGAAGATAAATTGATTTTTCTTACTGTTTGTGGAATCCATATATGATGAGATTGAAATGGTCCTAACTACGTCAGCTGTTGGAGTGGGAGGAACTTGACACGAGGGAAGTGAAAATCTACTGGGGACCCTATTTCAGTAGCAAAGCTAAAATCCAACCATGGATTAACAAAGCCCAGAGCCAGGTCTTGGCAAGTATATGACGGAGGCAGAGACGGCATCTGAAATCAGGCCAAAAATTACCTATTTGGGGGGAAAACTAATCATGTGATTAAAAAAATATTTTAAGCCACAAATAAAATATCAAATTGAAAACACCCTGTTACCTAAACAGGAATTCAGACTAATAGCAACCTCATAGCAGGATTACATCTGGCTTTATAGAAACAGATTTTTTCCCTTTAATTAATAGATTTCATTTTTTTAGGACAGTTTTAGGTTTACAGAAAAATTGAGCAGAAAGTACAAAGAGTTCCTACATGCTTCCCCCCCCACAGTTTGCCCTATTATTAACATCTTGCATTGTCATGATGAGTCAATACTGATATATTATTATTAAATGAACCTCTTGCTTACATGAGATTCACTCTGTATGGTTCTATGGGTTTTGACTGATGCATAATTTCATTTGTCTGCTGTTTCAGTATCTTACAGAATAGTTTCACTGCCCTGCGTTCTGCCTATTTAATACTCTCTCCCCTAAAAACCCTTGGCACCGCCATTGATCTTTTTACTGTATCTATAATTCTGCCTTTTCCAATATGTCATAGAATTAGAATCATACAGTATGTATCTTTTTCATCCTGGCTTCAGCATGAAAAGTCTGGATTCATGTAAGAATCATCCATGTCTTTTCATGGCTTGCAAGCTTATCTCTTTTTTGAATGGTATTTTGCTGTATAAAGTAACCATGATTTGTTTATTCATTTATATATTGGTTATTTTCAACTTCCAGCTATTATGAATAAAGCTACTATGAACATTTATGGATTTTTGTGGAGTTAAGTCTTCAGTTCATTTGGAAAATTCCTTGGAGCATGATTTTTGGATTATGTGGTTGACTATGTTTAACTCTGTAATAAATCGCCAACTGGTTTTCCAAGTGGCTAAATCAAGTGTTCCCCCAACAGTGAGCATGGGCTTCTGTTGTTTCACATTCTCACCAGCATTAAGTGTTGTTAGTTGGAAACAGTTTTTTATAGTATCACGATGTGTAGTAAGAATATTTCAAAACTAGAATACACCTGGTGAACAGATGGGATTTTTGTTCTTCTTTCTCTTTGGGTGTTTGTTGAACAGAAGGGACCCCTTTGGACTAAGTAAGTCCTTCAGATTCTTACACTTCCTTGATGAGAAGAGCTTACAGGTGGTACTGGATGTAGTTCTAATTTAGACAGGTGACTACTTAAGTAATTAATCTTTGTTCTGCAAACTAGGTAAGGGAGTAACATGTCTTAGAACATTGACGCTTGGGCTCAGAGCCCATAGCTCAGTGGTTAGGGTGCCAGCCACATACACTGAAGCAGGTGGGTTTGAATCTGGCCCAGGCCTCCTAAACAACAATGACAACTGCAACAAAAAATAGCCAGGTGTTGTGGTGGGCGCCTGCAGTCCCAGCTAGTTGGGAGGCTGAGGCAAGAGAATCGCTTAAACTCAAGAGTTTGAAGTTGCTGTGAGTTGTGACGCCACAGCACTCTACTGAGGGGGACATAATGATACTCTGTCTCAAAAAAAAAAAAAAAATCTAAAAAAAAAATCGGCACTTGCTTGGAAAGTTATTTTGAACAAAGCTATTTAAAATTCTATCCTTTGAGAACCTAACTAAAAACAGAAGGTATAGTAAACTGCCAATTAAAACCAGGTTATCCTTCCTCTGCCTTTGGACATGATCTGCACTGGGAAACAGGAAAAAGTGAATACAGGCATAACTTTTATAGTTTATCTATTTCATAGATATTGTGCTTTTTACAAATCAAAGCTTTGTACTGATGCTGCATTGAGCAAGTCTTATGAGATGAGCAAATAAACTGTTTTCTTGAGATGAAATCCAGTCATGGTGAAAATGCTGTGAACATTGTTGAAACAACAACAAAGGATTTAGAACTGTGCGGAAACTTGGTTGATGAAGCACCCTGATAGCTTAAGAGAACTTTCTCCAACTGTGAACGAAGTTCTGTCAGTAAAATGTTAACAAACAGCATCACATGCTACAATCTTTTCGTGAAAGGAAGTCAATCAATGCAGCAAACTTCATTGCTATCTTTTTTAAGCAATTGCCTCAGCTACCCCGACCTTCAGCAACCACCACCACCCTGAATAGTCAGCAGCCATGGACATTGAGACAAGGCCTCACCCATCACCAGGGAAAGCTCAGATGATCATTACCACATTTCAACAACAAAATATTGTTAAATACATGTATGTACATGATTTTATTTAGAAATAATAATATTGTATGCTTAATGGACTACATAATAGTGCAAGCACAACTTTTATATGGTCTGGGAAACCAAAAATATCGTGAAATTTGTTTTATTGAAGTAAGGTGGAACTTAACCCGCACTCTGTGTAAGGTACACCTGTATGTACGTCTTATAGTAACTTCAACTTTTACCTACTTATGACTATTTATAAATGCTGATGCACCCGAGGCTTTGGCTTCTTTGTTTAGATTTTAAGAACATTTTAAACTAGGATTTAAGACTATCCCTTTTTTCATTCATTTCAGAAAACACAAAATAAAAAATTTTTTAACAAGGTACATTACCTTCAGACAGGTGAATATGAATGACATTTCTAAGAACTTAAGTAAATTAAGGATGACATTTAAATTTCAAGCTAAGTATCTTTGTTTACTGGGTTAATCAGTACACAGTATATCTTCATTTTTTCCTTCATTTCTACATATAATCTCCGTTTCTCCAAGCCATCTTTGCTTAGGAATTCAGTAGACAAGCAATAACAATAATAACACGGTGTTTCCCTGGTCATCTTCCACCCTGTGAATGGACTTCCCTATCCCATTCTCCAACACTATCCACCCTCTCCATACACACCTCAGGTTCCTCCCAGCTCTGCCAACTCTGTATTCCAGGCCCTAGACTGGACCATTTAGAAAGAAACACTGTTCAGTGTCTGGAAATGAACACAGGACACACCACAATTGTAGTGTTATGAAAGCCTCGGGGGAGAGACAACACGGTTTGCCATGTGCCACGGGCTCTTTTTCTGCACCCATCTGGCCTTGAGAATATCTCATTCCCAGGTGCCTTATATAGAAATAAAGATTGATCTGGTGGTTACATCTCTTTAGTGTCCTGTGGTCTGGAAGAGCCTGGAACAATTCCTCAGTCTTCCCTCGACTTTCGGGCTTTGGCAGGTTAAATTTAGACCAGTTGCTTTAGAGACTGTCCCTCAAGTTATATTTTTGTAACAATCCACCCAGATTTGTATCCTGGAATCTCAGCCAGAGATACCACAGACGTGATGCTGCTTTCTTGTCATTACATCCCATTTGGTGCCTGATTTCAATTTGTCCTGTCACTGATGATGCTCACTTGGATCGCTTGATTAAGATGGTATCTGTCAGGCTTCCCCCTGCAATGGGACCCTTCTTCCCATACATAGAACATATTCACTGCCTCAATAAGGGAAATGATCCAGAGTCTCATCCAGTTACTGTACTCTGCTAAAAATCAGTATCTCTAGGTGATGCACAGTAATTTCTGTTGCGTCCAGGTGTTGCTTTTCCTGATGGGTCTAGCAGCCTGTCAACTAACACAGAAGTTACCTGCCTAGTTTCTCTCACATCCTCCTAATATACTATATTCAGTAGCTAAACAGACCAAGACAACTTCAATAGAAGTTCAAGAAACAACAATGACAACTGCAACAAAAAATAGCCAGGTGTTGTGGTGGGCGCCTGCTTTGATTTAAAAGGGGGAAAATGGATAACACCAGCAGTCAAGGTCCATAACAATTATTAAATCCTACTGAGCACAGCTAAGAAATACCTATTGTCTGCACAATGGAGTGGGCTCCTCAGAGGACCCGTCTGGACCCCCTGGCTCTGTTCTCAAAGATTTACCATCGATGCTGAGTCTTCTCATTTTGCAATATGTTTCAAATTTTCATTTGCTTAGATCTTTTCTTCTAATCTTCCAGTTTTGTATTTTATAAAGCACATATTTGTGCATAAACATAGTAAAAATGGACCATTAGTGTATTTGTATGTGTTTATGTTATGAGTTTCTTTCTATATCTGGAATACTAATTATTTTAAAAGTCAGGAATGGGCTTTTAACTTTATTAAATGTTTTTTCAACATCTATTAACATGTCCCAAAGGAATGGATGCCCTACTGGAGACTATCATAAATGAAAATTTCCCAAGTTTTAATAAAAATCCTGACACACTCCTTTCAGAAGGATATTGAACCCAGGATCATCTCAACTCTAGCAGAGCTTCTCCAAGACAAATGTAAAGAGCCTGTCCAAAGTCAAGATGAAGAAAAAAATTCTGCAAGCAGCCAGGAGTAAGTACCAACTGACTACAGTGGCAGAGCCATTAGGATGACACAGACTTTTTAACTGAAACTTTCCAAGACAGAAGAGCATGGTCATCCACCTTCAACGTTCTTAAACCAAAAAATTTTCATCCCAGAATTCTGTATCCTGCTAAACTAAGTTTAAAAACTGAGGGAGAAATCAAATCTTTTGTGGATATACAAACACTGAGGAAATTTAAAGCGCTACAGGAAATACTTACACCACTTCTCAACACTGACCATCACAATGGAATACCAGCAAAGTACATCTAAAAGCTAAAGGTCAAAACTTAGCTTCCACAACAGAACAAAGGATAAAATGACACAATGGACTTTCACAAAATAAGACGAGTAGAACTCCACCACACTTGTAAATTCTCTCAACAAATGTCAGTGGATTGAATTCACCACAGAAGAGGCACAGGCTGGCTGATTGGATTAAAAGAAAAAAAAAAAAGCACAAACCATCCATATGCTGTCTCCAGAAAACACACCCAGCCTTGAAGGACAAATCAGGACTCAGGGTTAAGGGATAGAAAACAATGTTTCAAGCAAATGGAAATCAAAAGAAAGGAGGGGTTACAATCTTATTTTCAGATACAAGTGGATTTAAAGCAACTAAAATTAAAAAAGACAAATATGGACACTTTAGAATGGTCAGAGGAACAATACAACAAAAAGACATTTCAATTTTAAATATTTATGCACCCATCTTAAATGCTTCCAGATTTCTGAAACAGACCTTGATGGGTCTGAGCAATATGATATCCCATAACACCATAATAGCCATGGACTTTAACACCCCTCTGAAAGAACTTGAAAGATCCTCTAAACCAGCAGTTCTCAACCTGTGGGTCCCAACCCACAAGAACTGAAGGTTGAGAAGCCCTGGTTTAGAAACAGAAACTAAACAAAGATACGAAAGACTTAATTGTGATCCTAGAGCAAATGGGATTAATAGACCCATACAGAACACACCATCCCAAAGCTAAAGAATATACATTTTTCTCAACCCATGGTACATACTCCAAAATCTACCACATTCTAAGATACAAAAGAATAGAAATTATACCTTGTATCTTCTCAGACCATAAGGCAAAAAGGTGGAACTCAAC
>CAUYPK010010366.1:0-29384 GCA_963574355.1 Loris lydekkerianus
AAAAAAAAAAAAAAAAAAAAAAAATGGCTGGGCATTGTGCCAGGCGCCTGTAGTCCCAGCTACTTGGCTGAGGCAAGAGAATCACTTAAGCCAAAGAGATTAAGGTTGCTGTGAGCTGTGATGTCACAGCACTCTACTCAGGGTGACATAGTAAGAATTTGTCTCAAAAATGAATGAATGAATAAATAAATAAATAAAAATAAACCTATGAGAATGATAGAACAAAATTATCTTGGGAGAGGATAAGGTGAGGGGTCTTAAAGGTACTGGTAATGATTTGGTTCTTTATATTTTTTTTTTTTGTAGTCTCACTCCGTCCCCCAAGCTAGGTGTCATTGCATCAGCCTAGCTCACAGCAACCTCAAACTCCTGGGCTCTAGCGATACTCTTGCTTCAGTGTGGACCCACCACAATGCCCAGCTATTTTTTTCTTTTTTCTTTTTTGTATTTTAAAATACTATTTTGTATATTTTCAGTATTTGATAAAAGATGCCCATGGTAGATTATAATTTGTAGTCAGGCTCATAACAATATCTCCTATCCCACGTGCTTTTCTTATAATGTGCCCTTACCATTCACCAATAAAAAAATGGCTTCTATATCACCTCCCCTTCAACCTGGGTGGATCTTTGTGACAAATAAGATCAATAGAGCCGGGCAGTGCCTGTGGCTCAGTGAGTAGGGCACCGACCCCATGTACCAAGGGTGGCAGGTTCAAATCCAGCCCCGGCAAAACTGCAACAAAAAAATAGCTGGGCGTTATGGGGGGCGCCTGTAGTCCCAGCTACTCGAGAGGCTGAGGCAAGAGAATTGCCTAAGCCCAAGAGCTGGAGGTTGCTGTGAGCTGTGATGCCATAGCACTCTACTGAGGGTGATAAAGTGAGACTCTGTCACACACACATACACAAAAATCAATACAGGTAGGCATGATGGCTTATGCTTGTAATCCTAGCACTCTAGGAGGTCAAGGCAGGAGGATTGAGTTCAGGAGTCTGAGACCAGCCTGAGCAAGAGTGAGGCCCCATCTCTACTAAAAATAGAAAAACTCGCTGTGCATTGTGGTGGGCACCTGTAATACCAGGTATTGGGAGGCTCAGGCAAGAGTATCACTTGAGCCCAAGAGTTTGAGGTTGTTGTAAGAGTTATGACTATGCTGCCATGAAACTCTATCAAGGGCAACAGCATGAGACTCTGTCACTCACCTACAAAAAAGGAAAGATCCATAGAGTATTGTGGACTTGATACACTGCAATATTTGAGCCTGTATCATAAGAAGTGATGTAATTTTTTTCTGGTTCTGTCTCCCAGGGTTTGCCCTTGGAACCCAGCCACCACGTTGTGAGGAAGCCCAGGACAATTGGAGAAGCCACTCTGTTCTGTTCTGATAGTTCTAGATGAGGTTCCTGCCAACAACCAGCAAGTGAGTTAAGAAGTCTCTGAGGTAGATCGGGCACAGTGGTTCACATCTGTAATCCTAACACTCTGGGAGGCTGAGGCGGGTGGATTGCCTGAGCCAGAGCAAGACCTCGTCTCTAAAAATGGCTGGGTATTGTGGTGGGCGCCTGTAGACCCAGCTACTTGGGAGACTGAGACAAAAGAATTGCTCGAGCACAAGAGTTTGAGGTTGCTATGAGCTATGATGCCATGGCACTCTACCAAGGGCAACAAAGTGAGACTTTGTCTCCAAAAACAAACAAACAAAGAAACAAAAAAGAAGTCTTTGAGGTGACTCTGCTCACAGCCACTGTCTGATGATAACTGTGTGAGACACCTGGAATGAGAACCATCCAGCTGAGCCCAGTCAACTCTTAGGACCATGAGAAATACTAATGACAAATGAGTATTGCTCTTTTACAGGGCTGCTTTTGGGGTTGTTGTCACATAGGAACTGATACAAAATCTCTTGCACTGGGGTATGGAGAGGCAAGGGAAAAGAGATGAAGAGGACCCCTTGTTGGTTTTGCCATTCCAGGTAAGGAAGTCACTGGCAGAGAGGACCTGACGCTGTCAGGAGTAGAGCAATTTGGACACAGTGCTGGGAAATCACCTCGCCTGGGTTCCTAACTATTGAGGAATACTTTGTTACCCCCAAGGACCTAGGTCTGCAGGAGGCATGTGAGGCTCCTGCTAAAGATATGTTGTGTTATCGTGATATAATAAAAATTACATATTTTGGTTTTGTTCAGATTTCTTGGTACATAGCTCCTAAAACCTTTGGAATCTCCAAAGTGTTAAGTGTCTTTTTGTATCATAATGAGATGACTGATGGCTAGGGGGTCCTAGAGAGCCTTAGGTTGGGGGCTGGTTGCCAGGGGAAGCAACTCTGTGATTAGAGGATTGGAAATTTTATCCCCACCCAAAACCTCAGAAGGAGGGAAGAGGGACTGAAGATTCAGTTGCCCACCAGTAGCCAGGCATTTAACCAATGATGACTACATAATGAAGCCTCCAACAAAACCTCAAAAGGTCAAAGTTTGAAGAGTTTTGGGGTCGCAGAATATGTGGAGAGGCTGGGAGGGTGGCATGCCCAGGAAGCATACATTGCCCTAATGCATCTCTTCCTCTTATAATAAAATGCATAAAGTGAATAAAATACTTTTCTGAGTTCTGTGATTTATTCTAGGAAATGATTGACCTGAAGGGAGGAGGCAGGGACAACCTCGTAGAACTGAACCCTTAACCTGTTGGATCTGATACTATCTCCAGATAGATCCTGCCAGAATAGGGCTAAATTGCAGGACACCAACTTGGGGGATTGCTTGATACAGGAGAAGCATTTCCCCACCAACATCTGGTGCCAGAAGTGAAGTATTGAGAGTGATATGAGTATAGAAGAAAAAACAGGGCTCATTGCCCGTAGCTCAGTGGTTAGGGTCCCGGCCACATATGCTGAGGCAAGTGGGTTTGAACCCAGCCCGGGCCTGTTAAACAACAATGACAACTGCAACAAAAAAAATAGCCGGGCATTGTGGCGGGCACCTGTAGTCCCAGCTACTCAGGAGGCTGAGACAAGAGAATTGCTTAAGCCCAAGAGTTAGAGGTTGCTGTGAGTTGTGATGTCACTGCACTCTATTGAGGGCAACATAGTGAGACTCTGTCTCAAAAAAAAAAGAAGGAAAAACAGGTTGAACTTTTTTCCTCCACATGCATGTTGAAATGACTTGGCTCAAACTGACTTCTCTCTAGTCTTCCCCACTTCAGAAAACAGAACTACCATTTTACTAAATATTCTACCCAGATGCTAAAGTCATCTTTAAGTCCTCTCTTCTTGCCCCTGACCCAACATCTAGTCCATGAACGTGACCCATTGGTTCTGCATATGGCCACCTTTCTCCATTTTCACTGCTAGTACCTGAAACATTTTCCCTGCTTTACTCTTTAGGAAAAAAATATTTTTCTTTTAGAGACACAGTCTTGCTCTGTTGCCTAGGCTAGCATGCAGTGATGTGATCATAGCTCACTATAACCCAGAATTCCTAGGCTTAAGTGATCCTTCTGCCTCAGCCTCCTGAGTAACTGAGACTACTAGCATGCACCACCATGCTAAGTTTTGTAGTTTTTATAGAGACAGGATCTTGCTATGTTGGCCAGGGTGGTCTTGGACTTTAGCCTCAAGCAATCCCTCTGTCTTGGCCTCCTAGAGTGCTGGGATTATAGGCACAAGCCATGTGCCCACCCAGAAAACTTTCTATTTTGAAATAATTTTAGATTTAAAGAAGATCTGCCAAAATGGTACAGAGAGTTCTTTTATACCAGTGGTTCTCAACCTTCCTAATGCCACAACCCTTGAATACAGTTCCTCATGTTGTGGTGACCCCCAATGGTTGGGTGACCACAACATGAGAGGAACTGTATTAAAGGTCATGGCATTGGGAAGGTTGAGAACCACTGTTTTATACCCTTCACCCGACTTCCCCTGATGTTAACATCTTGCATAATCATGGTATATTTGTCACAACTAAGAGATTAACTAACCTTGTTATAATATTATTCGCTAAACTACAGACTTAAGCTGGGCATGGTGGCTCATTCCTGTAATCCTAGAACTCTGGGAGGCCAAGGCTGGTGGATTGCTTGAGATCAGGAATTCAAGGTCAGTCTGAGCAACAGCAAGACCCTGTCTCTAAAAATAGGTGGGCGTTGTGGCAGATGCTTGTAGTCCTAGCTACTGGGGAGGCTGAGGCAGGAGGATCACTTGAGCCCAAGAGTTTGAGGTTATTGTGAGCTATGACACCATGCCACTCTACTGAGGGTGACAGAGTAAGACTCTATTTCCAAAAAAAAAAATAAATTAAAAAATAAACTATAGACTTACAGTTGAATCTTACCAGTTTTCCTTTGGTATTTTTTTCTGGTTGAGGATCCCATTCAGCTTTTCTCATGTTTAAGGATCACACCTCCTTAGTATCCTCTGATCTGTGACAGTTTCTTGTTGTTTTTCGTTTCTCATGCCCTTGAGCCCTTGGAAGAATACTGGTCAGGTATTTTGTAGAATGTCCAACAATTTGTGACAAACATCTAATGTTGTCTCATAATTAGATTGAGGTTAGAGGTTTTGGGGATGATATCAGACATGACCAGGTGTCCTCCCCTTCATATGTCAGAGGCCCATGATTGCTTATTTAAAGTAGTATCTTCCAGATTTCTCCACTGTCAAGTTACTTTTTCCTCTTTCAATGCTTTATTTCTTAAAAGTGAGTCACTAGGGCTGTGCCTGTGGCTCAGTGAGTAGGGCGCTGGCCCCATACAGCAAAGGTGGTGGGTTCAAACCCGACCCCGGCGAACTGCAACAACAACAACAAAAAAAGTGAGTCACTAAATTCAGCCCATAAATAAGAAGGGAAATTAAGCTCCACCTCTTAGAGGGAGGAGTAGCAAAGAATTTATGCATGTATGTTTAAATTCCCCTGGAAATTAATATTCTAGGAGAGATAACTCAGAGGGTAGGGAAATGTCCTGTTTTTCTTTCTTTCTTTTTTTTTTTTTTGAGACAGAGCCTCATTGTGTTGCCCTCTGTGGAGTGTTGTGACATCAGAGCTCACAGCAATCTCAAACTCTTGGGCTCAAGTGATTCTCTTGCCTCAGCCTCTCAAGTAGCTGGGACTACAGGTGCCCACCACAATGCCTGGCTATTTTTTTATTGTAGTTGTCATTGTTGTTTAGCAGGCCCAGGCTGGGCTCTAATGCTCCACCTCAGTGTATGTGGCCAGCGCTGTAACCACTGTGCTATGGGGGCCCAGCCTGCCCGTTTTTTTTTAAAGTTTCATCTACTAATTTTGGCATCCACTGGTGGATCTTGCCTGCTTCTGTTATTACTGTAATGTATGCTAATGGTCATTTTCTTTTTCCCTCATTCCTTCTATATTTATTAAATTAGTCTTTCCTCTTACCATTTATTTATTCAATCATTTATTTATCAGTATAAACTCACAAGTATTTATTTAATTGTTTGGATCACAATGATCTTACAGTCTCATATTAGATCCCATCATCTACTGAAAACCTTTCAGAGGTTTCCTTTTAAGAGTAAAATCTAGGGGTGGCGCCTGTGGCTCAGTGGGTAGGGCATTGGCCTCATATATGGAAGGTGGTGGGTTCAAACCAGCCCCAGCCAAACTGCAACAACAACAAAAAAACATAACTGGGCATTGTGGCAGGTGCCTATAGTCCCAGCTATTTGGGAGGCTGAGGCAAGGGAATCACCTAGGCTCAGGAGTTTGGAGGTTGCTGTGAGCTGTGTGATGCCACAGCACTCTAAGTTGGGGGATAAAGTGAAACTCTGTCTCTACAAAAAAAAAAAAAAAAAAAAAAAAGAGTAAAATTTAAATGCCTAACTTACCTACAAGCCCCCTAAACTTCCTGCCTGTTTTGAGGTCCTCATCTGTTTTCCTTGCCCACCTTTTTTCCTTGTTTATTCCTGCTGTGGCCCACCTGGTTAAGATCCATTGACTTAGTCTCCATGTTTGTTAGTCATGCCATCTTCATACCCTTAAACATTTGTCTTGACTGAAATGTTCCTCCTCCTCACCTTCGTGGGAACATTTGTTCCTGTCTAAACAATCTTCATCCTTCCCATCTGTAACCCTAAATGAAATTGGATATACGTGTATATTTCTTTGTGCTTCATTTTTCTTGTTCACCACTGTAACCTTTGAATATAAAACATAGTAGGTATGTAATAAATACTTATTTAATAAATGAATGCATGAGCCTGGAAGAACACGAAGAGAGAGATCCACTCACTTCCTTTCTCATTATACAGCTTACATCTGTGGTATATCTGTGCCAGACAGGAAACCTACACTTTAAGTCTCAGTTTCATCATGCGTAAAATGAAGATAAAAGAATCTATTTCTAAGACTATTCAGAAGAGGATGCTCGCAGCGGACATTAAACAATTATTTTTATTACCGTCTTCTGTATAATGGGCATAACAGCGACCTACTTATATTGTTGTAAGCTCAGAACAGTGTTCTGCACATTTAAAGCAGTATGTGATTGATGCTATGGCCATCATTATCACCATTCCACCAGCCCACACGTAAGGGAAATGCTTTCACCGAATCTCACCGTTTTTTTTTATTTTTTTAATTTTTTTGGAAATCCCTTTCCTTGGCCTGGGTCGGCCGCCCATGGATGCTCGTCAGGCCTCTGCCCGGGTCTGAGCGCAGGGAGCCCTGGGGTGGGGATTCTGGCCCTTCTGGACCACAGGCTGTCATTGCCCCTCCCACCGGCCTGGACCTCGGGCGGTCTCCATAGAAACCCACCAGTCATGGGGGCGTGCCTCCACTGAGACAGACAGCTATCTTCACCTATAAAATCAAAATCTTCCAGGCGAGGAAAGCAGATAGGGTTCCTGACTGGTGCGTTCTTGGGGAAGGGCGGGAATACGGTGACGGGCCGTGGGGGCTCTTACCTTTGTTACCAATCAATAGCCGAGACGACCTTGATGGACAGGCATAGTACGAGTGCGGGCTCTCACCCAACCAGCTGGCCGCTGTCTCAAAAAAGAGCCAATGAGAAGGTGGAGGGGGTGGGGCGAGGGGACCGGTTGCTCCGGAAGTGGAGGGAGGGGGTGAAAATGGCGCCCAGCTCGAAATCGGAGCGGAACAGCGGAGCCGGGAGTGGCGGTGGCGGCCCCGGGAGTACCGGGGGGAAGCGGGCAACAGGGCGGCGGCGGGAGCACGTCCTCAAGCAGCTGGAGCGGGTCAAGGTGAGGCCTAGAGCCTGGGAGGAGCGCGCCGGAGGGTGGGGAGTAGGGACGAGGGAGGAGGGAGGGAGGGAGGGCGTTCGCGGGGTGAGGGGTTGGGGGCGGGGCCCCAGGGGTGTCTTGGGTGAGGGGTCCAGGTGGGTCCCCGGGGAGGGGGCTTGGATGGAGCTGCTGAGGCGGGGGCTTGGATGGAGAAGTCTGGGGCGGGTCACTGGCAAAGGGGTTTGGATGCAGTGGGCTGGGGGGCGGGGTTCCAGGGAGGGGTCTCGGAGAGAGGGGATCCTAGAGGCTGCAGGAAGTCTAGAGGAAAGGGGCGATGTAGGTTCAGACTTATTTTTCAAAGTCCTTCCCGGATGGTCCCCCCGTCATGGAACTTTCCCGCCCCCTTTGCAGAGCCCCTGCTACCGGCTTTGGTTTCCTCTGCCCGGTGTTAGTCTGTCTGCCCCAGCTCCGACCACAGGGGAGCTAGTGTTCTGTACCTGGGTTGGCCTCCTCCATAGAATGCGAGGGAGCACCCTGGATAGGGCTGTGTCTTCCCCTTCAAACTGGAAACTTCCAGAGCTGAGAGCTATCTCTCCCATCAGTTTGGGAGCTCTGAGAGGGCAGAGATGTTAATCTCCTGTCGGGTGGGCAGTAACGGGCCAGACTGCGAACAGAGACTCAGGGTGGGAGCTCAGTCAGGGCAGACCTTTTGGGAGCTCCCAGAGCTTGGACAGGCTCCACCCTCAGCTTGGGAGCTCCCTGGGCTTGGCTTTGGCTCCGCCCTTAGCTTGGACGCTCCTTGGGCAGAGATTGTGTCTCTCCTTTCAGCCTGGGCTGGGCTGACGGGGCTGTTTGCCTCCATCAGACTGGAATCTCTTTGAGGGCAAGGCTGTTTCTCCCATCAGTCAGGGAACTCCCCAGACAGGGCTCTTTCCTGTCAGATTGGAATTTCTTGAAGGCAGGGCTTGTCTCCCATTAGCCTGGATAGCAAGATTGAGGGTGCTCTGATCCCTTAGTGCTTGGTTTCTGTTTGTTTATCCCATCAAATCCTTGGTGATACTCCTTTGGATGAGGGAGTTAGAACATGTCAGTTAATTGGGAAGAGAATCAGGCAGGAGTTTGGGGTCATGGGTTAGGCTCACCATTTTATTTGCCTCAACTGGTCCCTGGCTGAGGACAGGGTTGTTTATAGGCTAGGGGGGTTGGAGACAGGTGAGTGCCATTTGGGCCCCTGTCCCATTCTCTTTGGTGGAATGGACATTTACAACTAAGTGCACCATGGACTAGCCTTTAGAGAGGGAGTCAGGTGGCCCAACATGGGCCAGGGTGACTGAGGACCTTCCTGGGGGAGGTCACACTGGACTCAGGCAGGAGAGACCTGAAGCTGAAGAGGTGTGGACATGGGAGGCTGGCATGGGTCTCTGGTGGAGATTGAAGCTCAAGCAAGGTCCAGCCAGCTCCTTCATCCTTAGATATTCTCACCTCCCAGAGTTTGACTTACCCTGCACCATTAAGGTGGCCCAGGGAGTGGGCTTGTGTGGCTGGGCTAGCCTCTGGGTGCTGCTCTGCCTCTCTGCCTCGGGTGAGGGGCCTGGAGACTGTAAGTGGTGCCTGAAGAACTCTGGCTGCCCCTTTCCCAGATCAGCGGGCAGCTTTCCCCTCGCCTCTTTCGGAAGCTGCCGCCCCGAGTCTGCGTGTCCCTCAAGAACATTGTGGATGAGGACTTTCTCTATGCAGGGTAAGGCTGGGGCTGGGTTGTTGGGGGTGCAGCTGGGTGGGAGCAGTGGGCTCACCCTGACCTAGGCACTGTGCCCCTTTCATCCCCACAGACACATCTTCCTGGGTTTTTCCAAATGTGGCCGCTATGTCCTCTCCTACACCAGCAGCAGCGGGGATGACGACTTCTCCTTCTATATCTACCACCTGTACTGGTGGGAGTTCAACGTCCACAGCAAGCTCAAGCTGGTAGGGTCAGGCCCTCCCTATGGGGAGGTTCCAGTACCAGGCTGCTCTTCAGACAGCATGACCTGGCAGGTCATAGCACCCCTCTGAGCCTCTGAGGTATCTGAGGATACCTTGTATGTTAAATGGCCATAATGTATTCACTCATGAGGTCTTTGCCTACATTCCACATGTAAGGTTGAACCATATAAAATTGATCTTAACTCTGTCAACCCAGCTGGAGTACAGTGTTGTTGTAGCTCCTAGCAACCTCAAACTGCTGGGCTCAAAGGATCCTCCTGCCTCAGCCTTCTGAGTAGCTGGGGCTATAGGCACTGACCACTGCACCTGGCTAAATTTTCCTTTTTTGTGGAGATGGGGCTGGTCTTGCTCAGGCTGGTCTCAAACTCTTGAGCTTAAGTGACCCTCCCAACTCAGCCTCTCAGAGTGAGATTACAATTTTATGCCTCAAAATAAGTAAATAATGGCAATTCTGTTTGGTTCATCACAGCATATAAAGCTGATAGAACAGTGGTTGTCAACCTTCCTAATGCCGCAAGCCTTTTAATACAGTTCCTGTGGGTCTCGACCCACAGGTTGAGAACCACTGCCACAGATCATCAATGGCTCAGGCCAGGTGGGACGTGTTAGCTCTGTCAGGGCTACACAGGCTGTCATTCTGGCTTTAACCTTGACATTTGCCTCCATGAACCCCCATAGGAGATAGGTGCTATTAACTCAGATGGCAGTTTTCTGGATAGGCAGTTTTCTGGGCTTAGAAATAATACGTCTGGCCAAGTCACATCTGCTGGGACAGGCCTCCCATTGGCTGTATTCCATTTAGGCCTGTCCTCCCCAGCCTGCCTTAGGCAAAGCTGAGGGGTCTGGCAGGGTCTGCCTATGGCACTTATGCTAGCCCAGTTCTGGCCCACATTCTAGCCCAGCATTGTACTGCCTTGGGTCTGGGGTGCTCCTGACCCTGGACTGACCTTGAACATGCCACTCAGGTCCGACAGGTCCGGCTCTTCCAAGATGAGGAGATCTACAGTGACCTATACCTGACAGTGTGCGAGTGGCCCAATGACGCCTCCAAGGTCATCGTCTTTGGCTTTAAGTGAGACCTAGGGACAGGGAGGCTATGATGGGTAGGGGAGGGTTGCCGCCTTCCCCAAATATGGGCCAGGTGGCTGAGGGTGTTCTGACCTCCAGCACCCGCTCAGCCAACGGGATGCTCATGAACATGATGATGATGAGCGATGAGAACCACCGAGACATCTATATCAGCACTGTGGCTGTGCCGCCAATGGGCCGCTGTGCTGCCTGCCAGGATGCCAGCCGGGCCCACCCAGGTGAGGAGGCTAGAGACCTTATGGGTATGGGCCACCTGCCCCCAGCCCTGGGGCTGCAGGTGAGCTGCTGTGGCCTGTGTTGCTGCAGGCGACCCGAGTGCACAGTGCCTGCGGCACGGCTTTATGCTGCACACCAAGTACCAGGTGGTCTACCCCTTCCCCACCTTCCAGCCTGCCTTCCAGCTCAAGAAGGACCAAGTTGTGCTACTCAACACCAGCTACTCCCTGGTGGCCTGCGCTGTCTCTGTCCACTCGGCAGGTAGGTCTCCTGGGTCTGAGGACAGGCCCAGGATGTATTATCCACCGACTCTACCCAGCAGTGCCATGAGGCTGGTCCTGTTCAATTTCGTGATATAGACTAAGAGACTGAGGCACAGAGAAGTGTAGCCTCTTGCCCAAAGTCACACAGCCAGGAAGTGGGAATGCTGGGGTCTGAATGTAGCCATGTCCCACCTACCACAGAGTTGTGTGTTAGAACTTGCCAAGGGGCTCAAATGTCCTATATCCATGTTGTCCACCACAGCTGCTTCTAGCAGCCACTTGGAATGTGGTTCATGTGACTGAGGAACTGAACTTTAATTTTAGTTATTTTAGGTTGAAGTAGCCACATGTGGCTAGTAGCCACTGTGCTGGGCAGCAAAGTGCTACTTTCTCTTAAAAAGAGAAGTGCTAATGAGACATCTTGTGGAATGGTTAGTGGGCAGGTGGCCGACTTACATCTTTGATAGTGGAGAAATGCCAGTGAAAATCACAAGATGCCCCTTAACCATGATAAATCTTTGGACAGTGGGTAATGCTTCTGGCTCAAAGTAATGGGAGGGAAGGGGCCCTTGAGGCCACTTGGCAATGGAATTGTGATAGTGACCCGTTGACAGAATGCTCAGGTCTCTCAGAGAGACTTTCACTCAGTCCGTAAGGGACACATCCCAAGGCTATTGAGTGGGAGTCAGAGGTTGCCTGACATCCATTCCTGAACATCAGGGAGGTAGGAGCCTGCAGGTAGGAGGCATCCTCTGGAGCACCAGTGAGAGCCCCAGAATGTGTTTCCACAGAGCATGTGTCAAAGACATGTACACATGACAGATACAGGAGATCTATAACTGGATATCGCTTATGTATAAATTAAAAATGTTTTCATTTTGGAAGATTCAGACAAATAAAAAGACCCATTAAAGCCAGGTGTGTGGCTCATGCCTGTAATCTTAGCACTCTTGAGAGGCCAACTGTAGGTGGATTGCCCTGAGCTCACAGGTTCCAGACCAGCCTGAACAAGTGGGAGACTCTGTCTCTAAAAAAATAGCCGGGTATTGTGGCGGGCACCTGTAGTTGCAGCTATTTGGGAGGCTGAGGCAAGAGGATCATTTGAGCCCAAGAGTTTGAGGTTGCTGTGAGCTATGACGCCATGGCACTCTACCAAGGATGACAGAGTGAGACTCTGTCTCAAAAAAACAAACAAACAAAAGGGCATTGTGGCAGGCACCTGTATTCCTAGCTACTTGAGAGGCTGAGACAAGAGGATTGCTTGAGCCCAGGAGTTTGAGGTTTCTGTGATGACATCACAGTACTCTACCCAGGGCAACACTCTAGAGTAAGACTGTTACCTCCAAAGGAAAAAAAAAAGATACTGATATCTATTAAGTAGCCATTAAAATGCTTGCCCCTAGCAGAGGGAAATGAACAAGTAGAGTTACAAATATATGTAACTCAGTCCTCAAGCCAGGGGCCAGGATACCTTGTCTCTTCCCCTTACCTGTGCCAGTGCAAGTGAGGTGCTACCCCTTGCCAAGACTTGGTCACCCTGGTGTTAGCCATGAACCCCCAGCCTGTGGGACCTGGTCAGGATTGAGGCATCTCTGCTCTCACTCCTGGGTCCTGTTGGGAAGGACCACAGCCCCCACCCGAGGAAAGGGTGTGATCATTGGTATTTAACACTTAAATCACCATGTATGGGATGGTATACAGAGGGCAGCTTTTTTTCCTTGGCATTTTCAATTTTCATGCTCCTTCTTGCCCAGCAGCACTCATGGTGGACAGGAACCTGGACTTGCTTTATCTCGTGTTGTGACCTTGGACAAATCCCTCTCTGAGCCAGTCTGGAGGACACGGGTTCCCTCTCCTGGGGTTGCTTATGTAGAGCTTATAGGCCTGGCATGGGTCCCAGCTCCACAGCTGCTTGTGAACATGTTGGGGTTCTCTATGTGACCCCCATGTTCCTCAGAGAGGGGTTTGGTCTCTAGACAGGTAGAGATTCAGCCAGTCTATACCCACAGTGATCTGGTTTATGCCAGAAAGGTTATGTAGGAAACACCCTTACTTATGTGGCTTCTGTTTATCTTTACTGTAGGACCTCAGCTTCCCATGGCAGGGGTTTTGTCTACCCTCCACTCCTGTGGCCTCGGTGTGGGGGTTTTAGTGAACGTGGTCTTTGCACATACCTGTGTACATGGTATGTTTGCATTTAAAGGTCTTTTTCCCTCCTGGGTGTTTCAAAGAGATCTCTCAGATACAGGTAAGTCTGGAAAGTCTCCTCAAAGTGGATTTCTTTTTTTTTTTAAAGGACAAAAATGAAACAAAGTTTGTTGAATAAGAGAAAGATAGGCTTACAGAGTAAGAAAGCTTATAAAGCAGGATACATTTGCCATAGACAGGGATGCCAGGGCAAGTAAGCAAAGAAGCCTCAAAGTGGATTTTAAGAGCCGCAGGACATGAGATTAGTTGGGAGTGTGTCCTGGACATGAATTAGTCTGCTGATCCTCCTCCTACCTCCATCATTTTCTTTTTTCCAGGTGATAGCAGCTTTTGCCAAATCCTGTATGACCACACGACCTGCCCCCCAGTGCCTCCCAGCCTGCCTGAGCCTCAGAGCCCAGAGCTGCTCCCCACCCTCTCCAGCCTCTGCCCTGAAGTGGCTCCAGCTCGGCCCTCTGGAGCCCTAGACTCCTCACCTGCCATTGCCAAAGCCAAGGAGTTTGTGGCTGACATCTTCCGCAGGGCCAAAGAGGCCAAGGGTGGGGCCTTGGAGGAAGCCCACCCACCCTCCTGTCCAGGTCCCTCAGGCAGTCGCTGCCGTGCACCCTCTGAATCCCTGGCCCCATGTGGGGAGGCAGCACCCCGGGACAGCTCCCCTGCAGCAGAAGCCCCTGTTCCTGAGCCTGGGTATGTCAACTATACCAAGCTGTACTATGTGCTGGAGTCTGGAGAAGGGATAGAGCCTGAGGATGGTGAGCAGGGAGCCCACCAGCAATAGGGAGGGGTGCCAGCTGGGAGGGTATCCCTGGGCTACCCACCACCTCTGCCCTCACTTCCTGCTTCCCCAGAGTTTGAGGATGACAAGATCTCCCTGCCCTTTGTGGTAACTGATCTCCGTGGCCGCAACCTACGGCCCATGCGGGAACGGACAACTGTCCAGGTAGGTGCCAGGCAGGCTGAGTGACAGACCCAGGGAGCCTGCTGGGGTATAGTTAGCATGACTCTTTCCCCCTGCCTCTGTGCCCACCTGCTCATAGGGTCAGTACTTGACGGTGGAACAGCTCACGCTGGACTTTGAGTATGTTATCAACGAAGTGATCCGCCATGATGCCACCTGGGGCCACCAGTTCTGCTCTTTCAGTGATTATGACATAGTCATTCTTGAGGTGGGCCCATGGCTGGACAGGGTGAACCCATGGCCTCCTGCATCTTGAGGTCACCCTCGCCAGCTGGATTCATCCTCTTCTACCTCCCAGGTTTGCCCAGAAACCAACCAGGTCCTTATCAACATTGGCCTGCTGCTTCTAGCATTCCCGTCCCCCACTGAGGAGGGCCAGCTCCGGTGAGTGGACACTCCCCTCTCCCAGGAGGGGCCACATTCAGACTCTTCGGTGTAGGGGAGTGAAGATGTGAGGTTTCTTCTTGTGTCACAAACCAGATGGACTCTCCATTGTTTCTCCAAAGACAGAAGCTCCTTAAGGTGCCTTGGGTCCTTCCTGGCTCAGGGACCTAGTAGTTCCAGCCCTTCTTTGTCTGGCTTCCTCCCCACTGCAGACCAAAGACCTATCATACCAGCCTGAAGGTGGCATGGGACCTCAACACAGGCATCTTTGAAACAGTCAGCGTGGGTGACCTCACTGAGGTCAAAGGGCAGACAAGGTGAGATGGGACCAGGTGGTGGGGTTGGGGGAGTAGTTAGGGCCATGAGATCCACTTACTCCCTTACCCCTCAGTGGCAGTGTGTGGAGCTCCTACCGCAAGAGTTGCGTGGACATGGTCATGAAGTGGCTGGTGCCTGAGAGCAGCGGCCGATATGTCAACAGGATGACTAACGAGGCCCTGCACAAAGGTGGGGCTCAGGTCCTCACTGGCAATGATTCATTAGTGTTAGCTGAACAGATGGGGAGTCTGGATGTGCTAGTGGATATTGTGGGATTGGGGTAAAGGAGGGTAGTACAGCTCCGAGAAGACCTGGCAGGTGTAGGCCTGGGGGTGCCCAGCCAAATGTTCACTCACATAACAGTTTATTGGGTGGCTGCAGGCTGGAGGTGGAGATGAACTCAGCAGGATCCCTGCCTTCTAGGCCACAACTAAGTTGGTTGGGGGTGGCTGTGGGACCTGGACAGGCAGTAACCCCACAGCTGTTGTCCCCATCTATCCTTGCAGGGTGCTCACTAAAGGTTCTGGCAGACAGTGAGCGATATACGTGGATTGTGCTGTGAGGGCCGGCCACCCTGGACACTGACTCCAACTACCTCCACTGCCTGGGAGCTGGCCACCTCCCTGGGCTGGCCCTCCTCCTGGCTGGCTGGCTGACTGATGACCAGCACTAGTGTCAGGCTGTGGGAAGGGGGCTGAGCAGGGCAGCCCCTGGTGGCCTGAGAGTCTGGACACTTTTTATTTATGCCTATTTAAGTTGGGAAGGGGCAGAAGGAGGTAGACCTCTATCCCACAGCCTTGAGCACCTCACCTTCACCCAAAGCTGGGCATAGGCCCTGGCTCCTTGTGCATTTGCCCCTTTCCTTGGCTACAGATGTGGACATTACCCTTGGGGAGGCCAAATGGACCCTGCTCCTCCTCTACCCAGCCGGTTACTGCCCCCCATGTGGCCATCCCCACTTCTTTCCTCTTCATGTAATAAATGTTCAATTTCTGAACCTTGCTGAGGTCCACTTAATGCAGCTCTAAGCTCAACTGAAGGCCCCCAGCAAGGCCTGGCAAGTCAGCAGTAGACAAGTATCACAGCGGAATTTATTGTGTTTTAAGAAAGACTACAAAAAGGTAGAAAACAGCTCGGCACACTAAACTACCACACGTGTGGACACTTTCACTGCTGGGAGACGGCAGGCCCCGCGAGTGTGGGTAGGGCCACCTCAAAAGCTGTAGCACACGGAGGACACAAAATAGTGATTTTTATACAATAGGTCAGCTTTTGCTTTTTTTTTTTTTTTTTGCCATAAACATCTATCTCACAGGTTGAAAACACTGAGAAAACTGGAACAGATAAGGCCATGATGGTTGGAAAAAAACCCAACAAGTTACCAACTCCGCTCAGGCGGCGCTCACAAATCGCACAATAGTCATGGGGGGGGGGGGTGTCGCACGGCACAGAGAAGCACAGTCTCCAGCGAGAGTAAGAGCGCGAGAAGGTTCCATTACAAACCAGCGGCGCATTGGGTGTGGGGCAGGGGTCTTGGATCTGTGGAGCACCCGGCCTCGGGGCAGGCGCGGACACTTCCTGGCCCATAGCCTGCGGCTCTTCTTTGGAAGCTGGAGGCGGTGCCCTCCTCCCGCCCCCTCCCCCCAGGCGGGCCGGGCAGCGCCTATTCTCGGCTGCAGGGCAAGGGAGGGCCCAGCGCTGGAGAAGATGCGACACCCACGGCTTTAATTGCACTTAATATCAAGAAGGGGAAGCAGTGGGGGTGCTGAGGGAGGAGTCCGGGGCTACTGCTGACAGTGGGGTTCCCCAGGTGAGGCCCACCTGCGCCCACCCGGGGCTCAGGGCCAGGGCCAGGGCCAGGCCCAGGTCAGGCTGTGCAAAGCCAGCGAGCAGAATAAGTTAACAGTTCCGCAGGGGAGGGGGGGCCTGCCTGCCTGCCCCCGGGGTAGCTGGAGGGCGGGGCTGGGGAGAGAAGCTGTGGCCTTCAGGGGGGCCAAGGGGCCGAGCTTAATGCCCTGCGGGGCACCTGGGCGCCACGGCGGGTTCCTTAAGGCACGTCTTTTTTGTCAAGAGTTTGCAGCTGCGGCTCCGCCCAGCGCAGTGATTGTGTCGGCCCCATTTGGGGGGGCGGGGGTAGCGAGGCAGGGGGCCCTGCCTTCCCTGTCTCCGAGGCTCCCTCCCTGTCCTGGCCGAGGAGGGAGCGGTGACAGCAAAGCCACAGAAACTGTGAGGGACCCTGGCTTGAAGGGGCGGGGGTAGGGGCGGGCTGGAGGGGTGGGGGCGGGGACGGCCGCGGGCTTAGCTTGAGGGCAGCGCCTGCACGAAGAGGCCGCGTGCGTCAGTCCGCGCCAGCTTGGCGGGTGGTTCCAGAGCCTCAGGGCCCAGCGCTGGCGACTCGTCACCAGCCGCCAGCGAGATGTCTTGCGGCAGCTCGTCCTCACTCTCCTCCTCTTCTTCCTCCTCCTCGTCTGGGGCACAGGGATCCGACTCGCTCAGAGCGGGGCCGGGCTGGCTTCTCCACCAACCCAGCCCGCGAGTCCGTCCCCACCCCCCCACTAGGGCCCTGAGTGGGGACATACCCCGCCTACCTTTGTCTGGGTCCAGGGCATTCAGTGAGGTGGCCAGGTTGGCGAACTGGAGGGAGGGAAGAGAGAGGGTGAGGCTTCCGTTGCTTGGCTTCATGCCCGCGCCCCCAGCGCCCCACCGCGCGCACCTCGCCCATGACGGCGATTGGGGTCTCGCCCTTGGCTTGGGCCACGCGGTGCTCAATCAGGTAATACATATATTCGTCGTAGAGCAGACGGATGAGGTGGAAGGAGCCGAAGCTGGCGGCGCTGCGTAGGGTCAGGTCCCGGATTACCATAGAGCTGGAGATTGCGACGGAAAGGGAAGAGGACCTAAGGCCTCACCTGGCCTAGACCCTCGTCCCCCTACTCCGCCACGATAACATAGGGCCTAGAGCAAGCTCACTGGCTTCCCTAGGGCGTCCAACATTGTCAGCTCTGGGGCCCCCGCGCCACCCACTGGCTCCACTCTACAGGGAAGACCGGCGGAGACACACCCCCCCCTTCCAGGATCGGATTCTTATGGAATCCCGCTCCAGGCTCGCCCCGGGTACCCGACACTGTGGCCCCGCCCCAGAGGAGTGGCCTTCAAGGGCCCCACCCTCAGACCCCACTGCCGCTGCGCCGCCGGGCGCTCACCTGTAAAAGGACCACTTGAGGAGGAAGAGCTTGGCTGCCTTCGGGAAGCCGGCACTGCCTTGGTACGGCTTGAGCACCTGGCTCACCACACCGTCCAGCCAGGCCGCCCACTGCTCTAGCGAGTTCTGCTGCTGCAGCGTCAACTTGAAGTCCTGCTCCAAACGCTGCACCACGCGGTCTTCGCAGCGGCACACCCACGAGGCCTGCTCCTGGGGCACATTGGGCGGGTGGGCGCCCGTGGTTCAGCCGCTGCCTGCCGCCCTGGGGTCGCTAGCTTGTCTGCGCTCACCCGCACTGCTCTGCACTCACCTGCACGTTGGCGAAATCCACGCGGTTGAGGTCGCTCAGCATCTGGTTGATCTGCGCGGTGTTCTGCAGCACAGCGCGCGCCGCCTGCGCCAAATGGTTGAGCGACGTGTAGCGTCGCAGTGTCTGAGAGAAGGCGCCGGCGGCTGCCACCTGCATGCGGGGCCAGGGATGGTGGAGGGGAGCTTGTGGCTTCAGCAGAACACTCACCTGCCAGCCTCTACCCTACCCACGGCAACCTGAGCCTGTTTCCTGCCCCACCCCCCACCCCAAAAGGAGGGATATGTCTCTGTGTTTATTAGGAGACCAAAGGTTTGAGATTTGCAAATTTGGGGTGTCCACCTACCAGTGTGGGTCAAAAAATTAATTAGTTGTGTTTCCCCCGACATTTTTTTAATGAAGGAACACAGAAAATAAGGAGGGCACTGCCCAGAAAGGACAAGCATGCTTTGATAAATCTTTGTTTTTATTTTGTTTCAATAGTATATACTCAAATCTCAGCTCTAGAGGGATAGAGGTTTTGTCCATCTTATCTTGTTCAATTGCTGTGCTCTGACAATGAGGCCGGGCACATAGTAGGTGCTTAATAAATGCATACTAAGTGACAAATGTATACAGGAGCCTAATCAATTCTTATGAAGTGCTTCCTCCTGGAAGCTTCTACTCTCTCCACAGACTCCCAGCCCCTGGCTCATGTCTAGCCCACACAGGGGTGATTCTTCCCAGATCCATGTAGCTTTCTTATTAGCCCAAGAGCAAGCATATCCTATTGAATCACTCACATCTAAGTAGTTACCAAGTATGCAGCATGGATGAAAAGCATTATTTCCTTGTAGATGTTGCCTTTTAAAAAAAGGTTTATCTCACTCTCTTTTTTTTTTTTTTGAGACAGAGTTTCACTCTGTTGCCCTTGGTAGAGTGCTGTGGTGTCTTAGCTCACAGAACCTCCAACTCTTGGGCTCAAGAGATTCTCTTTTTTTAGAGACAAGGTCTCTCTGGCTCAGGCTGGTCTCAAACCTATGAGATCAGGCAATCCACCGGCCTTGGCCTCCCAGAGTGCTGGGATTACAGATGTGAGCCACCGCTTCCAGCCCAGGTTTATCCATTTCTGAACACCTAAAGTGCTTTCTAACAAAGCTGTCTGAAGAAAACTACTATAAATTTGCATTCCACTTTTATTTTTTTTAAGATGCTGTTTGAGTACAAAAACAACAAGGAGGTTGTCTTTAGGAAGTGGGTGTCTGAGGAAGCTGGTTAGTGAACAATGCCCAGGGCCCTCTCTGAGGTGGATGACACCTCTCCTTCCCTTTGTCCATGTTCATCATCCTCCAAACAGGTGTGGGAACAAATCTTACTATGCCAACTGAAGAGAGGAAACACTCCCTCCCCCCCAGAACCAGGAGGGAGGAGCCAGCAGTGAGCCCAGGCTGCTCTTCATGCCCTCACCTTCACCCGCAGCATCTCCTCCGGGATGTTCACCATGGCATGGGTAAGCCAGCTCTCCAGGCTCTTGGCAAAGTTCCGGATTGCTTGGGTCAAGGCACCTGTGGGCCGCAGTGGGGGCTGGTCAGGGCGGGGGGGTGTATTTGGGGTGTTGGGAGGGTGTGTGTGGGGAGTCCTGGCGGCCCAACACTCACTGGGGATGGGCCGCAGCACGTCAGGGATGAGGATCTCCACCAGGCCCTGGTACAGCACGTTGTCACAGTGCTTGGTCCACTGGAGCACAGGCTCAAACTTTGAGAGGAGCACCAGGCTGGCCTTGGGCAGCCGCTTCTCGGCTTCGTCGTGCCTATGGGCACCCATCCCACCTTGGGGTCACTTAGGCACCCAGGGTCAGAAGGACACAGCCTCAGGGTCAGGCTGGTGCAGACCCCCTAGGGGTCAGATGGGAGTCCTACACTTCACCCTGCACAATGTGGTGAAAGAGGCCTTGGAACCCACTTACCCAAGGTTGGAGAAGGCATCCTGCCCCCATACCTGGGCTTGGTGAGGAATGAATGCCTTGCCCACTACACACCCTATCAGCCCCAAGTGCCACACCCCTTCCCATACATCCTCCTCCACCTTGTGCACCAGATGGATGCACACAGGTGCTCTAGAAGTCAAGGGCATAAGTATTCCACAAACTTCATTACTCCTACATGATGCTGGAGGTCAGGCCACCCCACCCGTGGGCGGCCAACTCCCCTGGGTAGGAGGGGTTGTGACACCTCCTGCCCCTGCCTTGCCCTGTGGGACTCACATGGCCAGAGGTGGTGCTTCGCTGGGCTGGCTGAGGTTATACCTCCAGAAGGTCTTCCACAGTGTCTCCACCAAAGTGAACTGCAAGTTCACCATGACATCCACGATGGCCTACAGGAGAAGCAGAGGTTCAGGGGTGGTAGGGGCCGTGTGGCCCTCTGCCCACAGCTGGTTCCCTGCCTGCCCTACCTCACAGTGTTCCCGGTATAGGACCTGGAAGGCTTTGATGTCCCCAGGCCCAACACCTTCAGGTAGCACTTTCCCTTGGAGGTCGAGCTCTGTGAAGTCAGGGAGGCTCCGGGAGGCATCTGGAGGTTGGGGGATAGGGTACAATGAGACCCTTCAAACCAGCCTGTATGTACCTTCCTCAACCATCCCCTGAGTTGTCATCACTTTCACCACCAAGTCTGGGTCTCCCATGAACAATGAAGGAAGGATGGCAAAGTTCAGGGAAGGTGAGAGCCTTGCCTGGGGTCCCAAGACCGTGGAAGGCTCCAGAGCCCAAATTCTTCTAGCACAGGGAACACAAGGGCCTTGTCTAGCCTGGCCTGCCTGCTAAGTGGCAGCACAAGGCCCACCCTTGGGACATGGGCTGCTGAGTCCAGGCTGTGTCTTTGCACCTGCCTAGCCAGGGAACAGACCCCCAGGGCCCAGTCAGCATATAGGGATGCTGTCCTTAGCTAAAGATCCCAGAGAAGGGTTAGCCATGGCCTACTGATGCCCCTTACCTGTACCAGCAGTGTCATTCCTCCCCCTGCCCCTCACCTAGCTTCCCTGGCACTGACAGGGCAGACTGGGAGTCGGGGCCTCATGAGCACAATGCCAGAAAGTAAGCTACCATATGGTCATCACTGAGGACGTGTGGCTGGCACATATTAGGCTCTTGGAGTTTGCTTGTTTACTTAGCATCATTTTGTCTCATTTTCCTTCATGGTTGTTTGTTATTTTAAAAAAAAAGTAACATCTAGAAACTGTGGGCATCACAAACCTGCCTTCATGGTGAGTGGTCCTAACTACACAGGCGATCCAGCAGTGTGGTGTGGAACGGTCAGATGGGCAAGGAAGCAGCCCACACAGGGCTCATAAGGGAAGGGAACTGCTCCATATGCCTCCTGACTAATGATTAATGTGGACCACAATCTAAGTAACCAGGTACATCTGGGTGGTACTTAAGATCTCATGTGGCATAAAGGGGGCTTTGGTGGAGGGCTTAGAAACCTAGAGAAAAGCTGCCCATTGCAATGAATGGGGTTTTTGGGACTGAATCATCACCACAGATGGGGACTGTGATATCTCATCAAACTTCCTAGGATCTCTCACTGAGCCCTACCCACAGCTCCCAGAGGCTGTCAGCTGCCACCCTGCTTTGGGCCCCGTCTGCTCTCCTAGGCCCACAGGCTCACCCAGGAACTGCTGGTATTGCTGCACCTGGGCGCTGATGTCTGACAGTCCTGTGCTCTGCTGCTGGCCCACAGCCACGCCGTTGGTCATGCCTTCCATTTTCTGGATGGGCTTAAGCCTAAAAGGAAGAGGCAGGTGGGCCAGCTCATGGAGGGAGGCCCCAGTGCACCCTGCCCTGCCTATTCCACTGGGGATCCAGCCTCGCCCTCCTACCTTTGCTTCTGTGAGAAGGGCTGGCCCCGCATGGCCATGTGCTGCTGGTCCTCCATCAGCCGCAGTAGGGGTGAGCTGGCCTTGATGCGCAGGCCATAGTAGTGGTACTTGGAGTTGCCCCTGGAAAGGAGATGGAGGGGAAGGGAAAGGCTGGGCTGGGGGCATCCACTGGCTAGCTGTAGGGAACTTCATACCACGCCTGCCCCCACTCAGCTAGGGGACTGAATGGAGATCCCCCTGTTGTGCAGAGCCAGGAATGCTATGCTGGGGACATCAGGGGCTGGAGGTGTCAGGAGAGATCTAGTATCTTGCCTAAGGTGATGAATGAATAACTGAATGAGGTGATGCCCAAGCTGGGAACTGGAACTGAGAGATGAGCAGGGGTGAGCCTGGAAAGGTATGGGGATTGCCAAGGAGAGGGAGAGAGAAGTAGGTTCATGGGATGGCTCTTCTTCCCTCCACGATTTGCTTGTTTATGGCCCTTGAATAAGCGCTGTGAAGCCCCCACATCCTCAAATTATATCAACAAATCAAAAAGAAGTAACATAAAAGGCACATTAGACGATGGTTAAAGCTAAGGAGGAAAATGAAGCAGGAAAGGAGGAGGAAGGCTGAGGTTTTAATTAAGGCATTTGAGTAAGGAGGTGGGGAGAAACAGCTATTGGACAGGAGCTGGAGGGCATAGCCAGTGCAAAGGTCCTGGGGTAGGAGTGAGTAGATAAGACAAAGGAGACTCTAAGAGGCCAGTAGGGGTGGAGTGGAGTGTCTCAGACAGCCTAAGCATGCCCTGTGAGCCCCCAAGGGCTGTTGAGGATAGACAGGCAGCCCTACCTGGTGCCCAGACGGCGGGTACGCAGACCCATGAAGACGGAGCGGATAAGTTTGCCGAAGGAGGCAGCATTCACAGGCTCCAGTTTCTGCTCCTGGCAGTGCAGCAGGTAGTGGCAATAAAGGGTGCTCCGTGGCAGGCTCACACCCTCAGCCGTCTCATAGTTGTCCAGGAGCCACTGGACCTGGGGCCGATGGGAGGACAGAAGTGTACCATTCAGAATCATTTTCATGTCTTAAGTGCTATGGATAAGTGCTCTGTATCTACTTCCCTTTGCGATCCTGAGTCCAGCCATAAGGCACATCCTATTGCAATTCTCCCAGGAAACTACATCCCACAGGACTCTAAAACTGTACTGTCAAACACAGCCGACACATGCAGCTAGTTAAATACAAATTTATATTAATGTATGCTGAGCAAAAAAAGCCAATCTCAAAAAAAAGAGTGTCAATCTCCAAAGGTCACATGGGTGTACAATTCCATTCCTAGAACATTCTTTAACTGACATTATAGAGATAGAGAACAGATTCCTCGTTGCTAGGAGGTTGGGAGGGAGGATGCAGGAAGTAACTGTCAAGGAATACAGGTGGCAGATCTCAGCAGCTATGGGACAGGACAGTTCTGTATCTTGGTTGTGGGGGTGGCCTCCTAAATTGACACACCTATGAAAGACTCAGAAGTAAAATACACCGTACCAATGCCAGCTTCCTGGTTTAGATACTACACTATACAGTTATATAAACTGTAACTGCTACATATACTACACAGTTCTGCAGTGACCAGCCATGTTCCAAGTGCTCAATCACCACATGTGGCTTAACCATCCTATGGGTAGCACAGGGAGAAAACACTTCCCTCATCAGAGATTATCCTGAATATTCTGAATATTGAACAGCAGTAATTTATTATTATTATTTTTTTTTTTGAGACAAGAGTCTCACTTTGTCACCCTTGGTAGAATGCCATGGTGTCATAGCTCACAGCAACCTTAAACTCTTGGGCTCAAGCGATTCTCATGTCTCAGCCTCTTGAGTAGCTGGAATTACAGGTGCCTGCTGCAACACCCAGCTATTTTTAGAGACGGGGTGTCACTCTGGCTCAGGCTGGTCGAAAACCTGTGAGCTCAGGCAATCCACTGGCCTCAGCCTCCAGAGTAGGTGGGACTAAGGGCACCCGCCACAATGCTTGGCTCTTTACGGGGTCTTTTGCTCTGGCTCAGGCTAGTCTCAAACACAGGAGCTCAGGCAATCCACCCACCTCAGCCTCCCAGAGTGCTAGGATTATAGGTGTGAGCCACCATGCCCAGCCTTAGAATAGCAGTATTCTAGTGCAGTTTTTGAACTGTGGGTGAGAACCCAGTAGGGGTCATGACCAGCATTTAAAAAAATAGAATAAGATCAGAAGCCAGGGGCCAGGCATGGTGGCTCACACCTGTAATCCCAACACTGGGGAGGTCGAGACGGGAGGATTGCCTGAGCTCACAGGTTTGAGACCAGCCTGAGCAAGAGCAAGACCCCTGTCTCAAAAAAACAGCTGGGCATTGTGGCGGGCGCCTGTAGTCCCAGCTACTTGGGTGGCTGAGGCAAGAGAATTGCTTAAGCCCAAGGATTTGAGGTTGCTGTGACCTGTGACACCATGGCACTCTAGTGAAGGTGACAAAGTAAGACTCTGTCTCTAAAAAAGAAATCAGAAGCCAGGCTGCATCAGTGCATAAGGACCACCAGGCCCTGACCTACCCTACGATCATAGTGGCAAGAGGCCCAGTCAAGGGTCAAAATTTAGGGCTTGCTTGGGCACAGTAGCTCATGCCTGTAATCGCAACACTTTGGGAGGCCAAGGTGGAAGAATCATTTAAGCCAGGAGTTCGAGACCAGCCTGGGCAATATTGAAAGATCTCGTCTCTATAAAACTTTTTTTTTTTTTGAGACAGAGTCTCACTTTGTCGCCCTTGCTAGAATGCCCTGGTGCCCTGGCATCGTAGCTCACAGCAACCTCTAACTCTTGGGCTCAAGCGATTCTCTTGCCTCAGCTCCCCCATTTACAAAACATTAAAAAAAAAAAAAATTATCTGGGTGTGGTAGCATACACCTATATACTCAGGAAGCTGAGCCAGGAGGGTTGCTTGAACCTGGGAGTTGGAGGTTGCAGTGAGCTGTGATTACTCCACTGTACTCCAGTCTGGGTGACAGTGCAAGACCCTATCTCACAATTTTTAAAACAAAATCTAAGCCTGCTCGAATGACTCCATTAGGCCACCTACAGGCAGAGGGAGGTTATAGCACCTATCTTCCAGATGGGCAAGAAACCTTGCTCAGGGCAGCTCCCTTCATAGCACTGCCTGCCTCTCTCCCCTCACTCCCTATCTTCTATCAATAATAATCAGAATATACAGCTTTTCATTAGACACTGTTCTAACCTTCATACATATCAACTGAGGTCTAGAGAGGCTGAGTAATTTTTCCAATGCCCCACAGCAAGCATTTGACCTCAGGCCACTTGCAAATGAGTACTTCCTCACGGGGTCACAGAGGCTCCTGCTTACAGTTGCCAGCAACCACAGCCACCAACTGGGCTTCTAATGTCCAACACCCACCCTGTCTGCCCAGGAGCATCCCACCACTTTCCTCCTCTGGGGCCCGTTCAAGGCACTCACCGTGGCTGGCGAGGCACGAGTGGTATGGGAGTAGGACTGGCTGGCACTGCCCAGCATGTAGCCACCTTGGATCACGTAGGTGCCTGCTCCACTGCTGCCGCTGCCACTGCCACCCCCGCCACCACCTCCTCCGCTGCCGCCGGTGCTGCCGCCACCACCACCACCACTGCCACCGCTGCCACTGTTGTTGGTGGCCCCACCCCCGCTGCTGGTAGAGCTGGCGACGACCTGGCTGCCGGACACGTACATGGGCACAGAGCTGCTGCTGGCTACTGCCTGGGAGGTAGCAGGAGTGCTGACCTGGGCAGCTGTGCCTGCAGCCTCATAGTAGCTGGTGCCCGCTGTCTGTGTGTACAGTGGCGTCTCAGGGTAGGGGTAGGTGCTGGAGCGGCTGGGAAAGGGAGAGACAGGGGAGAGTCAGAGGGATGAAACCTAGGTGGCTGAGGGGCATGAATGAAGGGAGTCCCGCAGGGAGGGGGAGTCCCAGGAGGGGACCACGGAAGCAGCAGTCCCAGGATAGCAAGAATTCACCTACAACAGAACTGGAACCCCCCCCCTCTTGTCCCCTGCCAAGTGCACAATGGGCAGTTTTCATTCATTGTAAAAACACTGAAGTAGTCTTCCTCACATTGGAAGCAAGGAAACTGAGATAGAAGGTTAAGGAACTTGCACTACGCCACATACTTTAATAATAGAAAATTACTGAGTGTACCTGGTACTGTGTTGTCCACAGTACCACAGCTATGTGCTGGGTACTGTGGACAACAGTGGATGAGACAGAAAAGCCCCTGCTCCAGGGAGACAGGCGAGAAGCCAAGTGCAAAGGTAAACTGAGGTCATAGCAGAAGGTAGCACATGCCTAGGTGTTAAGTGAAACAGGAAGAGGGTGGTACTGATTGGGAGGTTCTGACTAGAGATGACAGTCAAGAATGCAGATGCATTCCCTCTGGCCCAGCTACCTAACCCTACAGCCATCCCTGGATGTGCACTGGGTGATGCAAGTTTGAGGTTGCAAATCATAGCAAAAGAGTAAAAACAACCAGCAGTCCATCTTTAGGGGCTGATGGATCCTACACAGGGGTGAAAGACAAGGAGGAAGGTCTTGTGGTCCTACTAAAAAACAAGTTCCAGAACATAACCATTAGGTAGACAAGAGGCAGAGAAGGACATAGCTGGTTCAACAGGAAGAAAGAGAAGGGAAAAGGGAAAACGCCACCAAGTTTCATGTCTTGGAAGATGGAGGGCTCCATGGAGAAGGGACAGGCAGAGGGCACCTCTATTGCCATCTCACTAGACACAGTTAGAAATAACTTTGAGTTTTGAACCTTATCAATGTTTTTTTTTGTTGTTGTTGTTTTTCGTTTGTTTGTTTGTTTGTTTTTTTGTGGGTTTTAGCCAGGGCTGGGTTTGAACCTGCCACCTCCGGCATATAGGACTGGCGCCCTACCCCTTTGAGCCATAGGCGCTGCCCTTATCAATGTTTTAGTGATTTAAAAAATAACATTAAAATTTAAAAATCCAAGCTGGGCTTGGCAGTGTACACTAGTAATCCCAGCTACTAGTGAGGCAGAGGCAGGAAGATAATTTGAAGCTAGGAGTTGGAGAGCAGCTTGGGCAACACAATAAAACCCCTACCTCAAATAAAAAAAAAAATTAATTTTAAATAAAAATTCAAGTTGGGGGATGGGCAGTGCCTGTGGCTCAGTGAGTAGGGCACCGGGCTCATATACCAAGGGTGGCGGGTTCAAACCCAGCCCCTGCCAAACAGCAACAAAAAAATATAGCTGGGCGTTGTGGTGGACCCCTGTAGTCCCAGCTACTTGGGAGGCTGAGGCAAGAGAATTGCCTAAGCCCAAGAGCTGGAGGTTTCTGTGAGCTGTGTGATGCCACGGCACTCTACCGAGGGCAACAAAGTGAGACTCTGTCTCTACAAAAAAAAAAAAAAATTCAAGCTGAGAGCAGTAGCTCATGCTTGTAATCCTAGCATTTAGGGAGGTAGAGGTAGGAGAAATGATAGAGGCCAGGAATTTGAGACCAGCCTGGACATAGTAAGATGTCATCTCTAAAAAAAAAAAAAATTTAATTAACCAGGCATTGTGGCATGCACCCATAGTCCCAGCTACTGAGGAGGCTGAGGGAAGAGAATTACTTAAGCCCAGGAGACTGAGGCCACTGGATGCTATGACCATACCACTGCAATTCAGCCTGGAATACAGAGAGAGACCGTGTCTCTAAGAATAAAAATTTATGAAATTAAAAATTAAAAAATCCCCAGTACAGTGCCCAGCATACAATCTGTGCTCCAAAAAAATTACTTTAGTAGATATTTACTGAATAAATATATGTGTGTGTCTCTCAATGCATCCCAGACAGGGCCAAGGCCAGAAAGCCCACCCGCTGAAGCTTTGGCCAGGGGAGGGATCCATGCCTAGAAAGGGGTGGGAACCTGGAAACAATACACTGGGGGCAAGAGACAAAAGGTGTAGCTGATAGCAGGATTGGCCCCCAAGACCTTCATATAGCTGAAGAGTCTGATAGCAATGATGAACTAGGTCAGTGGTTCTCAACCTTCCTAATGCCTCCTAATGCCATGACCCTTTAATACAGTTCCTCATGTTGTGGTGACCCCCAATCATAAAATTATTTTCGTTGCTTCTTCATAACTGTAATTTTGCTACTGTTATGAATCGTAATGTAAATATGTGACATGCAGGATGTATTTTCATTGTCACAAAGGGGTTGCAACCGACAGGTTGAGAATCACTGAACTGGGTGCAATAGTGCCCATTACAATCCAGGGAAGAATACAAATAAAAGGCAAGGAGAGACACCCCCAGGGAAGGCAGAAGGAACCTTTCTAAGCCCTAAAGGCCTGGGCTCACATGTGGCTTGGCTCTGCTTCTAAAATTGCAGGGAAGCCTGGGGGGCACCCCTCTCTGCAATTCCCTATCTGGCCCCTGCCAGCTTAGGTCAAACTGTACAGTGGAGAAATTAGCAGCGTTAGAAATAAATTCATCAAACAGTGAGGTAGCTGGATGCGTGGACCTAGACCTATAATTCAGGTGCCTGGACATGCCCCTTGGGGCCAGAGTATCAGGACCCAGGAACCAAGTCACTTGATGAGATTACCCAATCCCAGTGTTGTACCCACAAAGCCAGGTGGCAGAAACAAAAAACAAAACTCAAATTCAAAGAAAACTGAGTGAAACTTCTAGGAACTAAAATGATGACAGTAATTATAGTCCTGGAACTATTTCTATAGAGGATCCAAAAGGGAAGGTGGCAATCTGCTTTGATGTGTTCCCCTCATGGAGATTTTTTTTTTAGAGACAGAGGCTCACTTTATCACCCTCGGTAGAGTGCCATGACATCACAGCTCACAGCAACCTCCAACTCCTGGGCTTAGGCAACTCTCATGTCTTAGCCTCTCAAGTAGCTGAGAAAAATAGCCCGGCTATTTTTTTTTGTTGCAGTTTGGCCGGAGCTGGGTTTGAACCCACCATCATTGGTATATGGGGCCGGCACCCTGCTCACTGAGCCACAGGCACCGCCCCCCTCATGGGGATGTTAATGCTGCACCTGTGGAGTACCAGGAAGGGGATATCACCTCCTGTTGCTTGGGTGGGGATAGGTTATGTTGTTCTTGCTGCATGTGCACAAAAGAGCATTACACTGTGTTTAAGAGGGTGACTAGGGGTGGCACCTCAGCTACTCGGGAGGCTGAGGCAAGAGAATTGCCTAAGCCCAAGAGCTAGAGGTTTCTGTGAGCTATGATGCCATGGCACTCTACCAAGGGTGACAAAGTGAGACTCTTGTCTCTAAAAAAAAAAAAAAAAAAAAAAAAAAGATTTTGACTGGGCCCCATTAGGACAAGTGGGATGAGCACGGGGGGAAGAAATAACGCGGCCTATATTTATGAATGGGAAA